>BMAU01017849.1:0-268475 GCA_019973935.1 Trichonephila clavipes
ACGTGATTCTAAATGCTCTCTCGAGTACAGGAAAAGCGAAAATTTCCAGGTCATTTTTCTGTTCTAGGTGGACAGTGGATAGAGCCTTTATCCACGTATCAAAGGTTTCCAAAAACGTTTGATGAAGAGAGAAAAGTATACTTAAGACATATCGAATTTTTTTCTTGTATCACAAATTATATTTATAGTAATCAAAATACAATTTATAGATTTACACCGAGAAAAACTGCTTTTATCTGCCCATCAGAGGACATGAAATGCAAAAACAGGTATCGTGCTGCCATGCGTATTGATTTCTTTGCGTTTTAACTTCAATTAACGCATATAGATAGACTAAATATCCATTACTCGCTTTGAGAAAAGTTTTTAAATAGGTGGCTAGACGTAGTAGTCACAGCCCTCCAGAATGTGTTCCGGTGAAATCTGTTCTCGTACACATGAATGACAACATACCTTTCGGGAAATTAGATTTCGGTATTGGTTTTCTTTTAAAAATGACCTTGGGTTTTAAAATGTTGTACTGACCGTTGAGTAGAAGATCATTACGTTGAAGTGAGATATTTTATGAAATGTTATTTTTATGTGAACCTTTTGTCAAATGATAAGAGTACTGAATATGTATATTTCAGGTTTTCTTCCTAAAAAAAACCAGTGCGTGTAACAGCGAATACATAGATAAACTCAAAACTTCGGTTTGATAGTTTAAGTGCTCATTATACTCCGGAATATACGTGTGTCATAAGGATATTTATGTAAATGATATATAGAGATTAAAAATACAAAAGAACACTACCAATTTAATGTTAAAAAATGTTTTACTTAGACTTTTCTTTATGTAAGATGATTTGTTGTTGCTAAAATATCTCTATAACGAATTTTCACATATTTTTCCCTTGTATATACACAGTAAACTAGAGCCAACGTTTGTTTTCGATTCAACAGAAGGAATATACAAGATGTGTGAAAGTTCAAATCTCCACTTGAATGATTCCGAGGAAGCAGAAATTCACGAAATCGGTAAGTGTGGCATTTGTAGGAAAATATGAAAAGTAATAAGATACTGTGAAGTGCCATTAAGGTTACTTAAAAATGTCAACGGCATTCTGAATTACTTAAAAAAATTAACCCATTTCTTTTTTACTTTAAATAAAATGAGTTTCTTTACAGTATTTTCAACGTGAAGAATACGGTATTCTGCAAAATTACCGCGCATACAGGAAAGACAAATCCATTCCTACAATTACAATTGTGTCAGATGATTTAATACAAGTATGTCAACTGTTACTGCATTTTTTTGAGAATTGCTCTTCATCTAAAAGTGTGATAAGGATTGGTTGGTTACATTACTTCAGAATTTCACGAGAATTCTGGTCAAATAAAGAGCTTGCACCTCAAGGGTCATCTCAACATCCCCACATATATGAGCTCTAGCCAAGTTCAGTACATAACAAACCCTGTTACACTCATGTCCATAAATTAAACATAATTCAGAGTCACGAGGGAATCGAACTCTAAAATAAATATATCACCCGTAAAATGATTACACACATCTTCAAGAATCATGCAAATTGCAGGAAGCTACCAAATGACACTCATGGAACGTCACAATGACAAGCATGTAAGAGGGGGATATATAAGTAATACAGGCATACTAGTAAAATTTTTCGCAAGCGCTTTATAAGCCTATCAGTGCAATAACCAAATAGTTATTCCATGAGGGAGCATTCGGAGGATTTTTTTACGTGGTAGAATTATCGGCCTTCTGGAATGTAAGCATACACAACTGGAAGTATTCGAGAAACTTGGCACCTCCAAGAGTGTCATCTCCAAGCTTTGGCAACGATTCCAAGATGATGGTAATGTGAGTTAACTTTACAGCTCACTTCACCCCCGAGTTACAACGCCGAATGAGGACTGGTATATATATATATAGTTGGAAGTTACTGCCAAAAGAAACAGACGGAGCACAGCATCAGACATGTATCGCCAGCTCTCTTCAGCCATTGGTTGTTATGACAGTTTAAAGGCAGACCGTTTACATACGCTTAGGGTAGATTGGTCTATATGCTCGTAGACCTGTCAAAAGTGTGTGTTCCATTTATTCAAACTCACTGTCACCTGCGGTTAACCTGGAGTAGAGAGCATGCATTTTGGACACTGCAACTGGGGGCTTGTGTGCTGTTTTCCCGCGAGTCGAGGTTTATCTCGCCAGACTTATGGAAAGTACCGTTACGACCAACAGAACCTCATTACACGACACCGTTTCGGAGGTGCAGTTTGCAGGTCCCCCCGTTTCTCGTTTTGCGGGGAGAGGAACTATTCTGGGTTCCAGAACTGACTTGCATGTTCGTATTGGAACCATGAAAGGCCAAACCTATCGGGATGTCATTCTGAAACAGCATGTACTTTTTGGAGGGCACCATGGACACAGAATTTGTGTTTATGGATAACAATGCACGTCCTCACCGTGCAAAAATCGTAAACGAATACCTTGTGAGAGAATCAGAGGATATCCCCCGTATGGACGGGCCAGAATTCTCACCGGACTTTAATCGAGTAGAGCATGTGTGGGACATGCTTGGCTGACGAGTTGCAGCCCATCAACCATTTTCTACATGTCTACCGGAGCTTCGAAGAGCCTTGCTTCATGAATGGTGTAATATTTTCCAAGATCACATCGATAATTTGATACTCTGCATACCTGGGTGTTGTACGGACTGTATTGCATCATCTGGGAGACATACTAACTATTAACCATTATACCAAGTATGTAATATTGTTCTTTGTAAGTCGTTTTTTTTGTAATTTGCTTCAGGGACCAAAAATTGAATTTTATTAATGATATCAAACATACAGCGTCCTTTTCTTTGTTTAATAAATAGGCTTTACAAATAAGTCACATTTGTTTTCCTTCTGACACTTTCTCTGTCTGAACTTGCGCTATCTTTAATTTATGGACATAAGTGTACTTTGTCTGGTCAATTTGACGTATTGATCTCATTATAGAAACCTCAATTATTTTATGAACTGGGCAACTGTTCAAGGACGAGGTAATTTTAAACCATGGTCCAGTGAAGACGATGACACCAGGATAAGCGCCCTTCTCTTTTAACTTCCACACTACGAAAAAGTGTGAATCATTTCGGTAATCCAATCACAAGATAACAATGTCTACATGCCAAACAATTTTCGAAATTACATCAAATTCGCACACAAGGTTACTTACATGTTTAAAGGATGTTTATATGTTTATATTTCGAAAAAATGCTTCCCTTTATGTCTGTTTCACTGGATAGTGCTGTAAATGTGAGGGAACTGGAAATCCTGAATCGATACCTGAGGATAAAAATACGTATGAATGTTTTATGGTAATAAGTAGGCATTATAAAATCAATTATACAAATAGAATTTTTAATATAAATATGGAAATTAAATTTTTTTTAAATCGATGAAGAGTAAATGGCTTAATTCCTTTCCTGTTTGAAGTGGAGATTGGAGCATTTCCTATTTGTCCTGTTTAAAATACATGATCCAGTCTTTTATCAAAATCAGAAGGTGAGATTCACACAAAATTCTTATATTGGCTGATTTTTTGTTGTGGATTCAAATCACAAATTAGGCATCACTAAAGACACAACACTGAACACCAAAATCGTGTCATTTATCTACGCACGAGGACTTGATTGCAAATGCAAACATATTGGTGAACTAATTGTTGCTGGTTGTTAGCGTTTGGCTCCTTTTTTTCAATGGATCCTGGAAATTGGTTCTGAAAATAATTACAACAAACGATTTACAAATAGTTCACAAATAGTTAGACTCGCAAGGCATTCACAAATATTTTATAACTTTGTTTAATTAAAGTGGTAATCCAAAATCTGTTATTATTGTTTTCATTTTCTTATATTGTGTAAACTAATCGTTCAATTTACAATTGAACGATTCAATTAAAGCAGGAATTGACTCAATTCCGTAATTATTACAGTTGTTTTTTTATTCTGTTCATTTTTAAATTCGTGAAAATTCCTCCTGCCTTTTATCATTGTATTCAGAAGCAGTTACATCCTTCCCAGCCTTCTTTTAATTAGATTAGGGGGTGTTTTTGACTAAACATTATTTGATATACATCCCATACAGGACTAGTAAAGGTAACTGTGTCAAAACAGGTACTCATCTGTCAATCTTTCATTTCTCATTCATTCATTCAACGATTGCTCGTTCCCTTCTTCCATCATTGAACTCATATTATGTCAAACCACACACACATGTGATAACTTGTAAATCCTTGAGAGACTTTTTTTTCTTTGCCTTATTTCCAGAAAGTACCCGGAGTTAGATTTGAAAAGTGAAAAAGTATCGAATTACATAAATTCATATTTTTAATCTGGGAGGAGTCGCGCAGTCGACATTAACATGTTCGCGCGGGAGTCACCTCCATACTTTTTTATAATTATTTTTATTGTACTCGATAAAAAGTTAAAGTTATAAGACTTTTTCAATTTTTCTGTGGTAATTTGAGAAAAAATCCCATCAAACTGAACTAAGAAGGCTTTGCTTTAAGAAAGGACACAAACCACAGGCACTTTTCGCTAACATTACAAGAATGATATATGCAAGCTAAATTGTCTTTTTTCAAGTTATTGTACTTTTATTGTCCTTTGATGATCGACAAATAGCTTGTTGAACTTTTTTTAGTTTGTGTCTTTTTGATAGAGAGCAATGTGTTTTGTGGTACACTTAAGGCTTCATATCTTTCTTGATGAAATTTTTTCAGGTAGCATTTGAAAATTTTCCTTTCAACTCAAACGTTTTATGTTCATCGCTTTTCTCAAATTTAATTTCGCTATCAGGATTACTATCTATTATTTCTTCATGTTATTCTCATGCTTAGTCAGTTTTAACTTCATCTAATAGAGATCGCAGATGACCATTTCTTAATTTTATATTCTGTTCATTTACATTTATAAAACATAATGAGTCGTACAACACAGCAATCAAAGCCACTAAGTTATTCTCAAGGAGAAAATGTAGCCTGTTTGTGGAAAATATTTTGGAACAAAAGTGGTCACACGGGGAACTCAGTAACCCCAAGTACCTGGAGATGTAAGAAACGTTTACCACTCCTAAAAAAGAGGAAGATACGGGATAAATACATTTTAGTTCCCATGAAGGCACAAATGTATAGGAGGGTATGACAAGGTCGTTCGTAACATGTAAACTGTTTTCCCAGAATTAAAAATTTCGTAATCCTGGGGTAACTCTCTGTCCTGGGAGACCACTCCCGGGTTAATCAATAGTCATAAAATAAATTGATCGCCATCAGCTTTATCCAAGAGATCTTTTAATATTACCTACTTGAGCACAAAATTTTTTTTAACGGTACAAGAGAATTGAGATTAAAAATGTTTTTTTTATCACACATTAAATAAAAGGAAATTACTTTTTTTCAGTAATCTATGTTTCTGTTATGTTTTAAATTACTTAATTTAGAAAAAGGGTAGCAATACATTTTATAGGTATTTTCAAGCATTCAATGAAGCCTCAAATCTGTAAAATGCTGTATTTCTTTTACAGATTTATCTGTTGGTGATAAGATGTATGCTTTTACAGTTTACTTGACACAAGAGGAAATAATTTTACCGCATTGGCTTCCTAGAGCCTTCATTTCCGTCCATTCACCATTCGTCTTCAACAGTTTAACTTTGTACAAACATGAAATGAAACCTGGACGTAACTACAACATAAACATCCGTTTGGTAAGGAGCAATGATATCCTCTCCCTGCTCTACACTTCTCAAAAGAATTAGGGAAGCAAACAAAAAAGTGAAGAAGCCGCTGCGCGATAGCCATGCATAGGCATAAAATGGAGAATATAAGTGTAGGGAAACGTAATTCAGAAAAACAAGTAATATAAAAAAAAATTGTTAAGTCAATTCCTACTTAGATCAACAAAGAAAAATTTTGTGTTAGCTACTTTTTATTAAACAGTTACAATTAATATAAATGTGTATATACATATGACAGAATCAAAACATGAAGTGGTAATTAACTTTTATTAATTATCATTAAAGTATCATATTGTCATCCAAAACAATCGTGTATATAAAATTTCAGTTCAACTGAATGCTTTAAAACGTGAGAAAAAAACATTTTCAAGCTTTGACACAAGTCGCCAAAAATGATGCCAACGTTGCTGTATTTGTAATTCTTCAAATAATTAGTTTTAATCAATTTTTTTGTATTAATTATAATTAAATTATATTGTATTGTCATCCAAAATAAAAATCATGTTTATAAAATTTCAGCTCAATTGAACGCTTTAAAATGTATTTTATTAACGATTGAAAATTCCACGAAGATAAATAAATAAATATATAGAGAGTGTGAGCTAATAGTAGGAATTGAAAAAACAAACAAGTAATATGAAAAAATTTTTAAGTCAATTCCTAATAAAAGACAACAAAGAAAAATTTTATTTTATATATATAGTAACTTTTTATTGAATAATTATATTTAATATAAATATGTATTTACATATATGACAGAATCGCAATATTAAGAGCAATTAATATCTATTAATTATCATTAAAATATTGTACTGTCATCGAAAACAATCATATATATTAAATTTCAGCTCAAATGAATGCTTTAAAACGCGAGAAAAAAAATCTTTTGAAGTTTTGACGAAAAATGAAGCCAACGTGACTGTATCTGTAATTCTTTAAATAGCTAGTTTCGGCCAATTAATTTTAATTAATTATAATTAAATTATTGTATTGCCTCCCCAAACAATTGTGTATAGAAAATTTCAGCTCAAATGAGGGTTTTAAAAAGTGAGAAAAAACCTTTCAAAGTTTTGACACAAGTCCGTCAAGATGGTTGGTAAGTAGCCGAAAATGATGCCAAGGCGACTGTATCTGTAATTGTTTGAATAATTAGTTTGAATCAATTAATTTTTATTAATTATAATTTATATATAATTACTGTATTGTCTTCCAAAATAAACGTATGTATAGAATTTCAGCTCAATTGAGCGCTTTAAAATGTATCTCATTAAAGATTGAAAATTTGAATAATATAAATATATAGAGAGAACGAATTAATAATAGGAATGGAAAAACAGTTATAAAATTTGAAGTACATAGTGAAAAAATTATCAAAATGCAAATATTTATAAAGACCTATTTTGAGTGGATATCCCAATAATAAAAAATAAGATTTATTTCTTAAAGTGTTACTAAGGAAATTCCTAGCTCTCTTATCTTTTTTTAGAAGACTTATACTGCAGAGATTTTGTAATAACTTAATTACTTTTCTTTATTACTTTTCACATTCATCAATGCATACATAATTAAATCTTGATTAACATAATTTCTTGATTAAATACAGTTATATTGATTAAACACTATCATATAACAATCAATTCAAACACACTCCCAAGGAACTATCTCTATCCTTCTCTTTTAAACTCGACCTCGCCTGTGGTTGCACTCTCACCGAAGTTCTCAATTTCTTCGCCCCAACACAGTTTTATCGCATCGCGCTAAGCAAAACAAGAGATTCCCTCCCCCGTGACCACCTGGCTTGCCCTCCAACCACGTTCTTTCTGTGGTAAAAAAAAAAAAACCTCTTCCAAAACATATTAACCCTACCGCATCCACGCCAACATTTCGTACTCTTTCGCCAACAGTAGTCTCCGACGCTACAGATTTTATAGATTTTAATACGTAACTTTAAATTTGGTCAAACTGGTTTATAATTTAATGTCACCCTCGTTTGCATGCTTTTTACTTCTAAAGTCCCTTTTCATTTGACGATAAACTCGTACTATAAGACTCACTGTTACCCATCTACTTAACTCAGTTAGATAATTTTAAATCCTAAAGTAATGAAAGTTAAACTTGAGAGTACTCGAACGTTTTCCCTTTTTTAAAATATTTAATTTGTTTCAGTGACATAACGGGGAAATTTAGCCCGCCCCCTGCAAAGTCAGAGTTTGGGCCCCAAGTTGGATATTACAAAGGGTAGATATTTGGCGGCAGTTAGGTCTTAGGGCACACGGAACCCTGCCCCCGCGCACTGGGGGGGTGTACGTTACGCCACTTATTTGTTTACTTAAATGTAATTGAAGTAGGTATTTGAATAACAGTGAATAAAATTTTGCATATTGATTTTTAGCTTTTTCGGAAAATCAAAAAAAAATATTCCAATTAAATTAAAAGAAATTCGTGATTTAAAACCATATGTAGTGTATTGTCACATTTCATACAATATTACATATATATATTAATATTAGCGAGTCAATGGAATAGATATACGCGATGTTACCTTTATAAAAATTTTACAATTTTAAACTTAAAACTACAGAGCTGGGTTGAGTTTCAAATGATTCTCATTTCAATAGCAGCGACAGCGACATATTACTGGGCCTCAGAGAATTTTCAAAAGAGTTCACAAAACTTAGACTTTTTCATGCTTATGGAGAAGAATCATTGTAGGAACCTTCTAGTTCGAGATCTATGGAGGCAGGAAGGGAGCTTTCGGCACTGGGTTGGCCTCTGAATGGTTCTCAATTGAGACGGAAGATACTTTTATTTGTCTCTGGAATAGGCAGTAGCAATCCAATAATCTGATAGGATGCTGTGTAGGGTTTCTGATTTCCAGGTTCTTTCCATTCCCGGAATTTCCGGGAAATCCCGAGAACATAATCGTCTTTCCCGAAATCACCTCAATCAAATTTTCAAATAATTTGAAAACATATCATTTTTAATTGGTATTGTAAATAATAATATAAAACAAGAGAGAGAGAGGATACACATATATATTATGTGAATTCCAAAATTTATACTCATTTATATATTCAGCTGACAGTCAAAAAATAAAAAAATATGTATGCTAATTTGTTTCTTTTTAAAGTGTGATTTGAAAAACTATAGTCAGTCTGTGCTTTTATCACTCAGTCTAGTTCTTAGCTGTTGAAAATGCTTTATTACATTCAACTGATGTTTGAGGAATGGTTTTCAAACCCTCACCCAATTTCCTGTTTGAGAATCGATTTTCGATTATTTTTTAATCAATGCCGAATCAATTATTTTTCAAACGTTGCTACCAAGAGATAAATATTAATAAATACTTTAAAATTTATTTGCTGTGTTTCAGTAACGATCACGTACGTTAAAAATATGAATTCTTGTATTTAAGAGATACTATTTGTGTAACTCGTTTCTTGTTTATAAAATTAATATATTTTTGTTACATAAAAATAACTAAACATTAACGTTAGATACAAAAGTTAAATTAAGAAAATCAAAAATACGAAAAGTGAGATTTTTTTAAAAAGATTCTCCCCTAAAAGTTTGAGGTTCATTCAATTCTTCAAATTGCTGATTCAAATAAATAATTTATAATGAAGACAAGTATATAAAAAATTAAATAACAAATTAAATAATTAACAGTTTTAAGTGTAAGTACTTACGTTATAACCTTAAATTGAGATATCAGAATTTTATCACAATAGTCATGCTGGTATCCTACGAAATGATGTTCGTTTAACTACTAAATATAGGGTGTTTTTTTTAGAGGTATAGAACTTTAAATTGCAATAAAACAACGATGTATTATTAGATTGACATGAATTTTTTTTATTCGAAAGATAATTTTGGGGCATTACATTTTAAATATGATTTCTGGCATAGGACTGACACGGCTGGCTCGGATGTAGTCCAATCTGGACGTCTAATTTTCGATGACTTTTTCCTACATTTGTGGCCGTATATCGGCAATAACACGGTGAATGTTGTCTTCCAAATGGTCAAGCGTTTGTGGCTTATCCGCATAGACCAATGACTTTACATAGCCCCACAGAAAATAGTCTAGCGGTGTTAAATCACAAGATCTTGGAGGCCAATTCACAGGTCCAAAACGTGAAATTAGGCGGTCACCCAACGTGTCTTTCAATAAATCGATTGTGGCACGAGCTGTGTAACATGTCGCACCGTCTTGTTGGAACCACAGCTCCTGAACATTATGATTGTTCAATTCAGGAATGAAAAGTTAGTAATCATGGCTGTATACCGATCACCATTGACTGTAACGTTGTGGCCTTCATCTTTTTGAAGAAGTACGGACCAATGATTCGAACAGCCCATAAAGCGCACCAAACAGTCAGTTTTTCTGGATGTAACGGTGTTTCGACATACACTTGTGGATTAGCTTCACTCCAAATGCGGCAGTTTTGTATGTTGACGTAGCCATTCAACCAGAAGTGCGCTTCAACGCTAAGCAAAATTCGCTTATGAAAATCGGGAACAACGGCAATCTCGTTTTGGGCCCATTCGACGAATCTACGCCTTGCTTGATCATATTTAAAATGTAATGCCACAAGATTATCTTTCGAATAAAAATAATTATGTCAATCGAATAATACATCGTTGTTTTAATGCAATTTAAAGTTTTATACCTCTAAAAAAACACCCTATACTTTTAATTCGCAAAGCAATGTTCGACAAACAGAAAGGAATGAGAAAAATAAGACTTTCCTACGATAAACCGTGAAAACTCCCCCAACCTTACCCTGTTTCTCTTATTACACTCTTATCCCAGTGCTAGGGGGACGTTTCTCCTTCGAAGGAATTCGGGATAAGCGATCGTAAATTGCAGCTGTGTTGTCAGCTAAAACTTATATCGAAGGTCGAAATCCACAGTCCAGTCAAAATGACATACATTGGATTATTTCAGTCCCTTGTCGTTCCTGGGAATTCCTGGGAATACAAAAAGTATGAAAATCTAATGATTTTCCGGGAACCCCGGTTTGTGATTAATAAAATGTATCATATACCGATTTTTTTTATAATTATAGAAAATTAAGAGGACACAATACGATTAAATTGACAAAAATCGATAAAAAAAATCAAATCTAATTTTTTTAGCCTAAATTATTCTATATACACTTTTATATAACCTCACAAAGTTTGAAAGGTCTAAAATTAAGAGACTCAGAATTATGATAGCTTTTACACTCGCTTTTATTCACATCCCTATGGCAAATCAAAACTTTAAACTTACTTATCTCTGAAAGACAAAATCGGAAAGACAAAATAACTAGTTTGTCTTCATTTAAAATGCTAAGGCTTTTTTTCTATCATGCCTAATGCTTTGAATTTTTTTAACTATTGATAATAGTACGTGTAACAAAAGTTTTTATGCTTTTTTGAATCAAATCAATACTTAATTTTTTAAAAATAATTAAATTCAGAATTTATACGTTTTTTAAGGAATTTTCAATAAGCATTTATAAAAAAGAAGTATTGTACAAATACCAATTATTTTATCGCAAAATCCATACCAACTTTTACTATAAATAGTTTCATGAACTTGTAAATCAAATTTCATGCGTGTGAGTAAATTTTTATAAAAAGATTAGAATTTTAAAATCCTTGACAAATTTTAAGTTTTTTCTTTAAAAAATTAAATGGTTAGCTTTTTATGAAATTTTGATCACACAAAATCTGTTTTACATAGTATTGTAAAACAGATACATAGTACGAATTCACACAGCTCTGAGATAAACCATTTATTTCAATAAGAAAATCATCAAAAAATATTTTATCACAATTAATTAGCTAAAGGGTCCACAAATTTCGAGTCTCTTTCGTTGCAATGTCTCATCTCTCTCGCATAAAATAATGACGTAAAATTACTCGCTAGAGAAAAGTCCTATACATTCACTCTCGGTAATTCCACAGCGTGTGTGGGTGAGTTCGCTGGCTCCAATTCCACGGTGCAGTTGCTCCTTCGCAATTTCTAAGGTTCCAAAATCCTCCTTACTTCGCGGACTAAAGTATAACTGAATCATAATTCTTTAGCAGGAGGGACCTTCAAATCGTTTCCCCCACGTAAAGTTTCTCCGGTTCTGAATCGCCTTAATTCGTGGATTCAGTTTCGATTTCCTATCGTTGATCGGAACTCAGACAGTTGACGGATCTCCCCAGTTCGGAATCCGCCATACTTCGCGGACTCTATCGTTTTTCCTCCTCGCTGAAGAGACCTCACAACGGCTCCCTCAAAATCCAATATTTTTTTTCGCGGTCGTTCTCGCTCCTTTTAAATATATATATATATATATATATATATATATATATATATATATATAATATAACCATCTCTTGCCTAATCATCTTTCTGTGATCTCTTGTTCTTCTGCCACCCCTGTCGGTCTCAGCTCACTTGATCTGTTGTTCTTCTGCCGCCCCTGACGGTCTCAGCCCATTTGATCTCTAGCGCAATGGGCGCTGATGCCCAGGTGCACATTGTAAGTTTTCAGACGCGCTGTCGTCACCGAATCGTGGGAAAACGAAGCACAATATTAGGGTGTCTCTTTCTAACGGTCGGGACAGCCTGGGAAAGAGGGTCCAAATCTTTGGCCACCTGGTTACGAAATTCTTTCCCAGCAATTAGGGAAATGCCTGGAATTTTCCAAACGTCGGTCGGCTAGGGGCAAGGGGTCCACTAGCAATTAGGGGGAAGATACCGGTTTCGTCACAGTATACACACATAGGAGACAACCGAAATATTTTGAAAATCCTTAAATTAAAAATTTTTGCGTAAATCGTACCATGTCCCCTTAAATAAAAAGATTAGCAGTTAAAAATATTATTGATTAACTTGTCCCGGAATGACAGTTTGATCGATGAGAGTGTTTAGATATATTACACATGCACGGCGAGGTGTTTCTGCTTTTTTTTATTATTATTTGATTCATTTGTAGGAAGAAGAGCACCGCTTGCCCTCTCCGTACCCCACAAATTGCATGGATTACGGCATTTTATCGAAAAATAATAATAAAAATGGACCCCGATCGCAACAGGTAAATAACTTTGTCGATATAATTCCAAGATATTCTAAAAAAATATTTTAGAGAAAAAAGAAGAAAGAGGGCCTTAAGGCCCTCTTTCTCCTATATAGCGCACTTTATCGAAAAAAAGTTTTGGTGACAGTTACAGTAAAAATAATTTATTTTTTATATTCAGATTATATTATTAAGTTGATTCTGAAAGGAAAAAGGCAGTTTGATCAGTCATTATTTTACAATTTAAAAAAGATAAGAATTTTTGAAGTTTTTCCAAACCTTTATGAAGTGCCCAATTTTTAATATCTTTCAGTCATTTAAAGTGATTTATATTTCATAGATTATTGCGAACAAAAGTTAGTTAGGATTTGAAAATATGTGTGTGTTCTCTTGTTGATTTTTAATAACTATTTTGCTAGCAAAACTTGGAAAAAACATGAAATATTTTAAAATATTAACTTCAGCATTTTTTTAAAAAAATTTCTAGAGATCTCAGACCTAAGTCCTTACTAACTTTTATAGAATGTACGTTTGAGAATATCTACAAAAAATTTCAAGACTCTTATGTTGGACAAAAAAAGGCCTTAGAGATTAGAAAACACCTTCATCTTCAAAATTAGAATTCTGAGAAGGACTTATTCAAAGTCTATAAAGGCATAAAATAAAAACTTTTAATGCCTGTAAAGCTCTAACTTTCTAATACGTTATTTTCCAACTTCTGTTCTTTGTCAAATACTACTTTAATTAATTATGAATGAAAACATTTTTTTAATACGAAATATATTTTTTTCATAATGTTAAAAGCATTTGTTACGACGACCAATAATTCAGCCTAATCTTAACAAAATATTTTCACAAAAGTTTTGAAACATAAAACACTTACGTACAATATAATAATGATACTAACTTAAGCTAAAAAATCACCAGGTTTGTACATAAAATTTAATTTTTTTGGTTTTAAATTAGATAAGTTTAGAAAGAGGATTAAGTCACCCAACAAGAACAGAAATACCATAATATAGTGCTACAATGTGTTTACTATATTGAAATTTGGCACATCATGGAAATATTCAGTTTTATCTGCAATACTTGTAATCTAAAGACTTATTGCAGTATCAGCGAAGGGCTGGTTTTTCGGTGTATCATTTTCAGTAGTATTGTTTCTCATAGCAACCTCAGAAAGTTTGGACCATGCCTTTTTCTCAACAGGAAAAAATTAAGGCTAAAGCTACTAAGTTATAAAAACTATTTTTCAAGCAAAAATTGGACTTGAAATCAAGTTTAATTAATTCATTATGAGAATTAAAAAAAACATAATCAAGCAGAAATGATTCTAGTAATGAAAATTGAAATTAATAACCATTTCTCACTGAAAGAGTGGTTTGTGATTTAACATAGTTTTAATTGATTTAATTTAAGAGTGAAAAATGCAAAACGAAACCAAACCCTAAGCTTAGAAAACTTCAAATATCTTAAAAATCAATTTGCTATCTGATCAGAAATTTGGTGCAAGTTTCCCAATGGTACAAGTGCCACAAGAAAATGCAAAAAAAAGTTGTATTTGAAATTTGTAGGGTTACTATGTGTAGCTTTAATGTAAAAAATATCTCTACGGATATTTATGAGTATAAAAGAGAAAAAAAAAATTACAATTTCTGAAACATTTCCTTTCTTATTCAGGAGATACAACTAAGTATAACGAATCAATCTGTACTTCATGGCTTTATACAATCTATTATCAAGCTTGACATAGATCCTTAGATTTGACAGTTTTCGCCCGTGAGATTTTTTTCCCAATTCTTTCCAACTATCGACGTAGATTTAGAGTTAAAACATATTCTAATGCGGGAAAAATTGGTGATTCAGCTATCCAGGAATTTATTTGTCATGCGCAAAGCCAATGAACGGAAAAGATTTCTTTGTGTGACCAGCAGTAAAGACTGTTTTCAGCAAGAAACAACTGAACTAAATGGGAAGCACATTTTCAGATAGAAAAGTACCTCAAGTTTCATAGAAATTTGGAACATTATAACTCATACATCTGCTAACAATATAGTGTTTTTGAAAATTTCAAAATATTCAAGGAATACTCTTTTTTTCTTTTGAATAAGTGCAGGGATAGCTCATTTAACATTATGGTATAGGTGAAAAAACTCGAAGCACATTTTATACCAAAAAAAAAATGGATCAGCTCGGTTAAAAATGAGATGTATGATAAAAAATGCTACTCTCTAGGGAAGCTATAATATCATATTAACTCTTCATTTCTTTTATTTCTGAAAATTTTTTCCAAATTCGGTTCCTATATTCTTTAACATTAACCGAAGACAGACTTAAAGAGGGAACAACAAGGTGGAATTGAAAATATTATCAATGTGTCACTGTTTTGCAAACCAATCACAGATAATATCTAAAGAGGCTCTTTTTCAAATGAATGGATACATTCTACTATCACTTCGGTCATTAGTCTCTAAGATGATTGGCAGCCAGGTTTGTATCCTTCCGCTGTCTTGAAGGTTGCCAGTTGTGTCTTAATTGTCCATAAGGAGTCACTTCGAAATGGAACTCATCTCTTACGGCTATTATACTGCAAAATTAAAGATATTCTTTGTTTACACCATTGCAAGTGAAATTGCAGATGTGCAGAGAAGAGAACTTAACCCTTTAACGGGAACAACGCTAAAATACACTTTTATGTGATAAAGTACTTGATAAATGTAATGTTCTCATCCTCTATAAACATTATTTAGTCACAAAAAATATCTGATCAAGGATTCTTTTCCTGGGTGGTGAATAGACATTATAGCCACTGTGCACTTAAGACATTTAACTAACTTTTCAGGACAGAGAAATAATGAATCAAATTACAATAAACTTTTTAAGAAAAATCATTACATATTTATGATAATAACTATTTCAATACCAATAAGTACAAAGTATAAGTACAATTAAATAATAATAGAATAATTGTACTTAGTAGAATATACTTACTAAAATATACATTGAAAATGGTATACATCCACGTTTTACATTTTATTTAGTTTTAGTATAAAATGTTTAAAAAAAAGTAATATTTTTCAGGATTTAAATTAATTATTTCACAAATTTGATAAACTATTTACTGTGGAACTTTTCAATCAAGTAGGACTATTTGCTTGAAAGAACAGGGGTACGTTGCAGGACCGACACAGCTATTGAGAGTGATGAACATCTTTTCTAGTATTGCAAAGAGATCATCTCCTGTACAAATAACCTTCTGTTTTCACTATCTCAAGTGAAGGAAGAGCGAACATTACAATTTTCTCTTCTATGTAGGCAGTGGATATAGCCTCTATTCGCATATAAAAGCTTTCCAAAAACCTAAATAAAAAATTTTTTTAATTGCATATTTGCTTAATTCATGCACATGAGAGAAAAGTATACTTAAGACATGTCGAAGGTTTTTTCAAAGATCAGAAATTTTATTTATAGCAATCAAAATAGAATTTGTAAATTTACACCAAGAAAAACTGTTTTTAACTACCCCTCAGAGAACATGAAGTGCCAAACAAAGTTATCGTGCTGCCATCTGAATTAATTTTTATTCGTTTTAGCTTCAATTAAAGCATGTGGATAGAATAAATGTCCACCAACCACCTGGAGAAAGATTTTTAATATGCGGCTAGATCTATTAGCTTCAGCCCGAGAAAGGGTGAAACATAAATGGTCTTTACAATCCCTTTTGTACCAATTCCAAAAGGAGTTGTTGATGAAAAATCGTGGACAAGTCACTCTTCCTTTTAATTCTGTCATTACTGTTAGTCGATTTCTGGCCCTTATCGGTGCTATGTTTTTCCGTGCTTCAACTATACCTCAGAGAATCTTAGAATGCCAACGTCGTCGTTTTTATATAGTTATCGAACAATTCTTCAATTTTACCGAGCGGTTTTTTAGAGAGCGAATGCTTGATGTTGATACGTTAAAAAAGATCTGGAGGAATTAAAATCGAAGTAATTGAAATTTTACAAACACACATATTAAATTTTTTTTGTCTTTAACATATGAATTGGATTCTCAGTTGTGAAGTTTGGGAGTCGAAATACTTCGTAAATTTTCCATAATATATAATCATTTTCTTATTTACAATGGTATTTGCTTATGAAATTTCAGTTCAGTTAAAATATTACTTCTTTGAATGTCGTTTTCTTTTGGCTCAGGTATGCAAGCAACAGTGTTGGAAGTTGTATGAAGAATTATGCTCAGATTGTCATGTACTACCCGAATTGTTCGAAAAACCTAAAATTTGTTCAAGAGGTAAGCTACCATTAATACAAATCACATTGCTTTCACTTTAATGCACTGCTGGTCATTGACTTTTCAACACCATGAAGAAAAGCAAATACAAAAAAGATATTTACTGCATGTAAACAGTATGGCATGAAGACAAAAAGATTAAATTTGCAAGCAGTTTGGAGGCTTATAGTTGTTTTTAACTACTAGAAAGAGCTGCCAACCTTGGCAAATAAAATTACTCTCACCCGGTTGAGCATGGAGTCCAACTAGGCTCGAATGACAGGAATGCAGATTCAAGTCTATGCCACTCTTCATGAAACGTATTATCTGGAGAGGAGAGGCGAGCCAGTCTCTCCGCAACCCCAAACCAAATGTTTTCAATGAGTGATCGTACAGGGCAGGGTATTAATCGAATACTCTGAGTATCGAGGAAGGTTAGAACAGAATGTGCAATATGTGGTCTTGCATTATCTTGTTGGAAGATGGCGTTAGACTAGACTCGAAGATAGGGTACAGCCAATGGACTTAAGATTTCAGAAATGTACCGATCTGCGTTCATATTACCATCTATCTGAGCTAGGGATGTTCTTGTCGTGTATTCAATGCCTACATAAACCATTACACCAGGTTCAGGGCATCTATGTCAATACTGAATGCAAGCAGTTGAAGAGTGATCCTTTCGGATTCTCCAAACACATATATGGACATCTGAATACTGCACGTTGAACCATAATCTATCTGAAAAGACGACATTGTGACACTCCTGCGTCCAGTTTGATCATCCAGTCGCCGTATCTTCCTAAGCAGCATTGTCAAGGGTAACCGAAGTAATGGCCGCCATGCTGATAGTCCTCACTGTTGCAAACGTCGTCGCACAGTACGTGCGGATATTGGAAATGCTGTAAATATGCCCATTTCCTGACTAATGGTCGATGATGTGGTTGAAAGGTTTTGTAGGGCCGATCTCACAACATGGCAGGGAGTATAGACCCAGCATGCCGTTCAGTAGAACCCTCAGCAACCCATTGATTGAATATGAGCATGACAGAGGTTGGGTTCCGATCAGTGCGATGGGCAATATCACGGAATGATAATCCACATTCTCCAAAGGCAATGATGCTGTCTCCATCAAATTCCTACACTTAATAGTAAGAATCAGTGGCGGTGTGATATCTATATATAAACTAGTACTAAACTTCACGTGAGTACGATCGTTTTGGCGTGGTCTATAGAGAACTTGCGTTCGAAACGGAAGGTACTCAGAACGAAACCTTCCTTCCTTCATTGGTGACCCTGGCCATGCAAAAGAACCACACCCTTCACATGCTTCAGTCAGGGCACCATCTATCAACCGCAAAAGTATCTAAGCCGTCAGACACAAATGACGTGATTAAGCCGTTTCACACAAATGGCACAATTCTCAAGCCGTTTCACACAAACGACGCAATTATCAAGCCGTCACGCACGAATGACGCAACCCACAATGTGACGCAACTGCTCACATTCTCACCACGAATATGGTATCGTTCGTTCGCCTATTCGCCGAATCACTGACATGGGAGTATGTGGTGGCATACATAAATTATCTATATATAAACTAGTACCAAACATCACGCGAAGATGTGTTTTGGTTATCTTTGATCGATATAGTACTTGCGTTTGGAAAGGAAGGTACTCAGAACGAATCCTTCCTTCCTTCATATCTATTCTTCTTATCCAAGGCATAATACGACACCCTGAGCAAACTTTGACCTTACAAAGTGCTTTCCGAAAGAGAAATCTACTCTCATTCAGAATGTTTTCCTTTTCTTTCATGCTTCATATGGCGTTTCTCTCTCCTGCGTCGTCTAAATGCGCTGAAATACTAATGATCTGCATATCCCAACCTCTTATCCTTTCATGTGATTTTGAAGTTCATGCGATCATTCTTTCCTGGTGTTGCGATTTTAATGTCCAACAGTGTAAATGCACATCATTTTTAATAACACGAGTCTTCTTTAAAATAAAGTATATTTTATATTTCCTGAACTAAGAAGATAAATATTGCTTAGGCATTTGTTATGTAAAAAGTAAAAGTAACTGAGTTTTTCAAAAATATTTCTTTGCAATAATAATTTGTATTTAGTAGCATGCTCAGTTAACTTTGCAGACGTTGTTAGAAGTCTACTCCTTGGAAGAAATCCACTAAAATTTTATAAATAATTCTTTTAGATAAATTAGAGAATTTTGGTACATTTGAAGTTATATTTTAAAAGATGCGAATGGATTAATGTCTATAAAATTATATTAAAAACAGCTGTATTCACTGCTGAGTTGAACAAAACATCGATGAAAATGTTTGCTCCATCGTAAAATCCGGTGTAAGATATTAATCACGTATCCAAAACGGAACATCAATCATCATCAGCTTCTCAAACTTATTCTGAAGTCGTGCATTTTATAAGTCATGTATTCTTAATTTTCAGTTCCCCAATTACATTCGATAACACAAGATTTCGTTTACACTCAGTAGTTTGGGTCCTTTTCGTTTAAGTGAACCGTAAGTTATATTAACATGAATTGAGTGATATTATGAATTCCAACACTAATGTGAAATTTATGTCTGATTTCACAATCTGTCACGAAAGAATAATAGATCCTTTCAAAGGACTGTGCAACAGATCTAGAATTTAATTAAAATATAGTAATATGTGTAAAAGAGCGTTGCTCTTCAACTGTGGGACGCGCTTCTCTTGGGGGCGTCTACAAGGAGGAGCGAGAATATTGAAAAGTAAAAAAAAAAGATTTAAAAGAGAGAGAGATTATTAATTTACCGAAATCAAACAAGCAAAATACATTCTTACATAATAAGAAGCAGATTACACGTCTACACTGATACATAATATTTTACTTATAAATGTATCAGTGCTACACAATGTATTTTATAATTAATTTAGCAATACGAAGTTAAGAACAAGTTGACTAATTACCAGTGACCCAATGAGATTATCATATATAAAATTATATACCAACATTAACACTTCACTTTATAATTAATCCCTTAATTGCCGATTAAAGGTTACGCGATTCGCTTCTCAACGCTAACCATTTACTACGTGGATGTGCGTGTAGGATGCATTAGGGAGTGAATAAAGAAACAGAAATATTCTGAAATAAGTTAATTCTTCGTAAACATTGTCAAGGTACTTTTATTGCAGTAAAAAGCCATCGGAATAATTTTATGGATAGTGGTACAGAGAAAAGATCGTACTGAATAACGTATATATACGTCCAGGGAAATTATTGCTTTGACTGCGAGGGGCGTTTATATACGCCGGGGCACCTAAAAAGTTAAGGTCGTATTGCAGTCTTAGCGTCGAAGTATAGTATTATTGAATTCAATACATTGTTATTGTTAAGAAGGGGCCCGATGAAAGTCATGATTGAATATTGAGTCACACGAATATTGAAACTTTGAGAAGCACTAGTATAAAAGAAGGAATATTACACATTAATTCTTCTGTATTGGGATTTACGTAACAAAGTCGAAAGTTTAATTGCTTGAACATAAGAAAATTATCATCTCTTAAAAGGAAACTGATGTGTATAATACTTTCTTCAAGTCACAAGAACTGCACAAATATCGATGTGTCAAAAATAGATAGATTTACCTTCAAATTTAATAGATTCACAGATGCGGATTTGCAGTAATCCAAGGCTCAACATTTTCTCTAACGTTAAGCATTTTCTTTTCTGTGAAAAAGAATACTTTGTTGATAAATGTTGAAATATTATTTTTGATTTAAATAGATATAACGATGTGTGTGTGTGTGTAATTCACACTTGTATCTCCTATTTCACAACATTTACAACATCTGTATTTATTTCAGAGGATTCGCCTTGCAAGCTGCTTCCTTTGGAAGAAATTCCGAAGTGTGAAATGAATTGCAAAGCAGATTGTTTGTAAGTTTTACCCAACACTACCTTCAAACTGTTTTCCGCTTTAAAACAATTATAAAATTGTTTGCATCATATGTAGCTTTTATATTTTTTTACTTTTGTATCCAAGTGGTGCGATGTTATGTACACTATCTGGCCAAAAGTATCCGGACACCCAGTGGTACGAACTTAGAGCGTACTGAGGCACATATTAATAGGATGTTGGTCCCCCTTTTGCATGGATGACAGCTTGCACACGTTTGGGAAGACTTTCCACCCATTTTTGATAGGTGACCATAGAAATTGCCTTCCAGCCGTCCATCACAGCTGAAATGAGTGCTTGCAGTGAGAATAGTCGATTTAGCTGGCTACGTAATCTGCGCTCTATTTCGTCCCAAAGGTGTTTTATGGGATTTAGATCGAGGCCCTAAGAAGGCCAGTCCAGTGTTTGAACACTCATTTCGTCAAACCACGTCTGTGCAAGCCTCGATGTGTGAATGGAGCAGTTATCCTGCTGGAAGAGAAATGGGCCTTCCCCGAAGTACTGTCATACAGTTGGGAGTGCAGCATTATCCAGAATGTCCACATACATCTCAGAGTTCTTGTTACCAATCACAGGACCTAACGGACCCAGGCCAATACACGAGAAACACCCCACACCATTATGCTTCCACCACCAAACTTAACTGTCGGCAATATGCAGTCACTAAAGAAACGTTCGCCGGGCATCCGCCAAACCCAGACGCGTCCATCCGACTGCCAGACTGTAAAGCGAGATTCATCACTCCAAAGAAGTGTTTTACACATGTCCATAGTCCAATGACGGGGAGCTCTACACCATTGCAATCGATGCTTCGCATTCTGTGGAGTGATGTTTGGCTTATGAGCGGCTGCACGACCATGGGATCCCAAGTTTTTTAACTCTCGACGGACAGTCCTACTGCTAACACTAATTTCTGATGAACTTTGGAGCTCCTGAGAAATTTCCACCAACGAGGACTTGCGATTTGTTTCACTGCCCTTTTCAGAGTTCTGCGGCGGCGTTCACCAAGTATTTCGGCCTACCGGTTCATTTGTCTGTCGTTTCACTGCCTCGACGTTTCCACTTTACAATTACATCACTCACAGTGGATTTAGACTTCTGTAGAATGTCCGCAATCTCACGAACTGATTTTCCACAATGGTGGGGGAATCCCACTGCTCTACCACGATCAAACTTACTAAGCTCCTTTGACTCACTCATTGCCTCACAAAGGCATAAATACAATCTAACAAACCACTACCAACTCTTTTATAGCTTTCAATTATGTGTCAAATTGCGTCTCTCGCCAAAATCTTTTTTTAAGGGGTGTCCGGATACTCTTTTGTCCAGAGAGTGTATCATCCCCTTGAAACAAATTCACATAATTGTTATTTTCAGTTTTTTTTAAAGCTTGTTTTCTTTCCCTACAGAAAACTGAAGTACCATTTCACGATGACGGATATCACAGATTCATCATTTTCGGTAATTTTTTTTCGTACATATACTAAGCAAATAGTGCATGTAAATAGATTTTACTAAAATAATCGAAGCGATTTTTGTGTATTTATAATGTACTTTTCATAAAATTATATCTTCTTTTTCTCTTTTCTTTCTTAAACAGCGCGACAGGTAAGGGTCACTACAAATTGATCATTCGACATCAAAAATATCTTAAGGATGGAATTCATTCTCAACACAAATTCTGATACTATTAATCTATTGAAATTTAAAGCCAGTAAATGGTGTAAGTATTAGTATAATTCAGCTGCATCTTGCACGGTGCATGTTTTTTTTTAAATACTACTTTACCTATTATTACTTAGATCTTTATGAGTCTTTTATCTCTGGTTACTTTCATTATTTTTAAAACGTTGCTTAAGTGCAAAAGAAAAAGTTTAATACCTTATTTTGAATTAAAATTAACTTACTGATAAAATGTTGATTTAGAGAGAGAGAATACCTTCGTAAAACTATATTAAATATATCAGCGACCGCGAAGAGTCCCGGGGCACTTGAGTTTTGATAACTCGAAACCCGAATCTAGTCTTAAGAATTCGTAAAACTTAGACTCTTCACGCTAGTGGAGAAGAATCATGGTAATGAGTTTCTTCATTTTCTTTGTGAAGCTTTACTAATCATACCAGATTTATAGATTCTTCAAATTTGAAATTCTCTGTTACACTTACTATCTTGCACTTTTTGTTCTTTTGCTGAACTAGCAATGTTAAATAAAAATCAAAAATCGTAAACATAACACAAATAAACTTTATGATACAGTTGTGTCAATGAAATTGGCTATGCTATGCGTAGATAAACTTTACATCATTAGTAATTGTAATCCACGACGTAACTAAAGCGACAAACGAGTGTGCTCTCCTCCGCCCCGCAACCGATCACTTGCGATTGTTCGTAATACTTCATAGTGAACTTGGTTATTTTGAAATAAAACAGAAACCATTTTGATCGCTGGCATACCCAAAATATTCTGCCCCGAGCCATCAATGGCACGCGTGCCACTGGTTCGCCATCCCCGCTCTATACTATAACTGCAAATGATTTCATAAATGTATTGCACTAAACCACAAATGGTGGGTGGTCAGTGATGCCGCAAGTTAAAAAAGAAAAAGAGTGGCCAAACCATGCCACTATCCTTTTATTATGGCTTCCGGTAGAAAGCCTAGGACACAGCGGGTTCAAAGGTGGTGGTTAATGGGAAGACTCTCCAATGAGCAAAAACATAGAAAGGGAAAAGATTATGAAAGTTTACGGAAAATCATTCCCTAACCCAAATTGGCATGGTAAGAACTAAAGGAGGAGGTCCTTTGGAAATAATGTAGGGGAGGGCTAACAATTTGAAGTGACTAGGGCACCGGGGTGGTTAACCCTTTATCTACCGACGGTACTTATAAGTATACCACTCACTTTAAAATTACATATAATGATCATTTTTATGAGTATTCGGACAATACTTAGCAGGAATATTCATTGAAATGCCCTCTTTTAAGATATATAGCAGCACGGGTTCTATGATGAATATTTTAGCGGGAAAAGCGAATAGTATTATAGGAGAAATTGCGTTTTTAGCTGATAGTGTTTTCAGCGGATTGCGAATATCATTTTTGTCCCGAAAAAATAGTTTGTGTCAAAATTTAGGTGTCTTAATCTTTAAATGTTAATGAAGACCTTAGAAAACGATTTAACTATTTATTTTAAGTCAACAGTGTATATAATTAATGTTACAGTTGAATATCTGTAATTAATTAATTAGCTCTAACGGATTAAATTTCCCAAAGTTGAGTATTTTGTTTATGTATATCCCCTAATTTTCAATGTAGTCATAAAAAAATATTGCATTAAAAAAACTGCAGTAAATCATAATGTGGTAGATAAAGGGTGAAAAATAGCCCTGCCCAGACGAGAATTAAATACATTTAAGTGATATTTGTGACATATAAAAGAAATATTCGTAAATGCACTAATGTGAAAAAGTTAAGGAGAAAACTTAGTTTCCCGAATTTTTCAAAAACTACTGATCCAGTTCAAAGGAAATTTAGAACTAAAATACTTTAAGGTATTATTAAAAATGATGAAAACAATTGTATTTGTTTTTGCAGACAGCGATATCTACTATATGTTCAAAATTCCCGCAAAAAATTTTTTTTCGCGCTTCTTCAGCAAGTGTTTACATTCTTTCTTCTATCATCTCAAGTAATTATTTTAAAAAATATAGCTCATTCAAAAAATTACTTAATTATATTAAATCATCAACAATGACTTCAATAAATGTTAGAATATTATTTCTTAGCATCTTTCTTAAATAATGAAAACTATAATGAATTAAAATAGAAAATACACAGAATGTGGATTGCTCTTGCTTTTCTTTTCTCTTGTTTTTGCAGAGATATCATTGAGGTTAAAGTTTTTTTGAGTGATCCTGAAGTGAACGTGATGTCGCATAACGCATTATATACCGTAAGTTATTTTTGAAATATTTCAAATAGTGAAACTATTGTAAAACACAGTATGGCATCCCCATATAGTTTTAACAAAAATTACTCGATAAATATATATTTTGTTATTAATATTTAGACATATATTATTGAAATAAAAATAAACTATGACTGTTTTCTTATACTTTGAAAGTTTCAGTATAGAACACTTTAACAATCTCTTTAAGGTATCCGACTACGTTCGGAACCGTGATTTTAAAAAAGCGCATAAATGGAAAATTTTCATGATTTAGTGTCACTTAAATTAGAAAATGTATATAAAACTGTTTTAAGGACATTTTGACAAAAAACAATTATTTAAATGCAATATTTCGGCAAAAAGAATAGCCTTTTTTCAAAATGTTCTCCTTTTGTGAAAAATGCTTCTATTATAATAATATTTTGCCTGTATATAGCTCAGACCCCTATACAGAGGCTCAACTTGAGCTTTTGAAATATATAACTTAGAAGTAGGTTTATCCATGTTTTACGAAAACAGATGGGAGATATTTTAAGAAAAAAACACCGATAATTATTTCAATCTGTTGTAACTCTGAAAATAATGTGAATTTTTCAAAACTCATAGTTGAGCTTCTGTACAGAGGTCTGAGCTATATACAGGCAAAATATTATTATAATAGAAGCATTTTTAGCAAAAGGAGAATATTTTGAAAATGGGTTATTATGTGTTCATTTTTGTCAAAATATTGTACTTAAGTAATTTTTTATTGTAATAATATTCTTAAAACAATTTTATATACATTTTCTAATCTAAGTGACACTAAATTTCATAAATATTATCCATTTATACGCTTTTACAAAATCACGGTTTAGAACGTAGTCGGATACCTTAAAAAATACAAATTGTGACTATTTTATAAAATTTTATTCCTGTTTGGCATCCTGTTTGATTCACAAACAGCTTAAAATGTCCCACAAATATCTCCAACAGCTTTGTTAAAAATTTGAACTTATTAATATTTTTATGTTTATCTTCGGAACTACTGGTGTTTCTAATTATAATTATACATAATTTTAATAATATTTCTAACATATTTTGTCTTTCAACTAAAACCTTTTTCCTAAGCACATTGAGTCACTAAATTTTTTATTGTTTCTTTCGTCGAATAACACTGCGTGATATTGATATCATAATTCTTGTATTTGTGCTTAAACATAATTTTTTTTATGAATTTTCACGATCATAGATTTAATTTAAAGTTTTATAAACATAAAGTAGTGTTTTGCTCCCACTTTTTTCGAAGTATAAAAAAGTATTCATTGTATATCATTATTAGTTGGAACTCATACATAAGAATTAACTAATATTTTTAAATGAATAAAATGTAGAAACATTTGCAGAACTGAATAATAATACCTAATTTTTTTTTATGTATGTGTGCTCGTAATTTGCTGAATATCTTTTCAGAGTGCGGAATTGTTCAGCTACATTGGAGGTCTGATGGGGTGTTGGCTGGGCATCTCCGTCTGGGCGTCTGTCGGTATTTTTGAGAAGATCTGGAAATTCGTTCGACTAAAATGGCAATTTAGAAACAAATCAAGGAGACTATTGCCAACTAGACAAAGTAAAGTATCAAAATCATGCATATTTACACTTTTTTCTTCCAATACTTCCCTAACATAAATGCATAAAATTCTGTCTCAAAATAAATAAATAATATAAAATAAAAAATTCATGAATTATTTTAGTCGCAAATCATATGTATGTATTGATTGATTGATTAATTGAATATTAACGTCGCACTGTTCAGCTACACGAGGGCTTTTGGCGACGGACCACGTAATTTTGCAAATCATATGTAAGTGAAAAGAGAAGCTAAAAACTTATGTGAGAAGGCTTGCTTTTAATTTAAAAAATATCTTTTTTATTAGTTTAAAACAGGGGTACTCAAACTTTTTTTCTGCCGGGCCACATGCATATAAAAACTGTTTAACGCGGGCCACAACATGAGGATTAATAGGGGGGGAGGGAGAAATAAGATCAACGGTATTTAAAATGCAGAAAATTGATTAAAGTACTAGAACTCATAATTTAGAAATTTTATTTTAAACTTTATTAAACTCCGTCAAACTCGATTCACAAAAAATTGGTTTTATGCATTTTTTACCCATTTATGAGGTAATTTCGATTTCCTTTCATCATTGATCCCAAGCTCATTGTTTGCATTCTACTGTCATAAAAACAAATCTGCCATGTACTTTGATAATTTGAATTTTTGTTTTGACAAAGCCTCACTTATTTTTTTATTTCATTTATCAAGTACATGATTGTGGCAAAGAGTTTTTATTGGATTCCCGACTGAAATCAGTATTATTTGCTTAAAAATAGTTCAGACTTGTTTGTGCATTTTTCTTTCAAATTCATTCAAATGCTTTTTGATTTTACTAAAAAAATACCTGAACAAATAACTGAAGTTATCAAAGAGTACACACAAAGCATTTAAGAAACATTCTTACACTTAATGTATCAATTCATATGTTTATCAATGTATGTATGTATTAAATTTTATGGGAGGCTTTTGTTACCACCGACAAAATATTTTGTTGTTGTTGCAAAGAATTTTTCAAGACACACACAGCTAACTTATTTCGTCCTAAAATAGATACTCAAGAAAAAGAGCTTTTGAAAAATGAGTACATTGTGGCTTAGTGACGAGAAAAATTAAATTTTTTATATGTAACATTTTCACGAAAAATCACTCAAGTTGTTGATCCCTGTTTGTTTTTCTCTACGAAATAGTCAAAATCCTAGTCGTCTTTACACAGCTTTTATTCTTTAGATATTTTTCACTTAGAATACATGAGGGTTGGTTAAAACTTAGTTTCACCAATAAAATGCCTGTCGGTGATCGGTTAACGAACACTTTCACGAAAGATTTTTGTGTTCGGATAACGAGCACATATTCGGATAACGAACACTTTCAAGAAATATTTTTTGTGTTTGGACAACGAATACATACTTGGAGATGATCAGGGATACACCCCTGAAATTATGGATGAAATTTTGACAACTGCTAGAGATCTGGAATTGAAGGTGAACGAGGATGACATAGAAGAGCTCATAATGGGACATGAAGATGAACTGACGACAGAAGAACTCCAAGAAACAGAGCGAAATGTGTCTCCTTCTTAACAAGAGGAAGACGAAAGAGGACTAATGCCGACATCTGCCATTAAAGATCTTTTGAAAAAGTGGGCGGATGTCAGAGCAATGGTCTTAGAAGGGCACTCAAACCAAGCTTATGTCAGTAGGGTTGGGGATCTTTACAACAAAAATGCTATTAATTACTTCTGGAAAATCCTGAAAAAGAGAGAAAAGCAATCGACATTTTGACATGTTCTTCAACGCTCCATGAGCAAAAAATGAAAAGGACTGATTAATATGCAAGACTATATGTATGCATTATTTTTTAAAAAAGCTTACTAAGAAATTATACATTTTTTAAAAATTAATTTTTAGGGTCTCCAGAACGAATTAATCGATTTCACATAGAAGTCTATGGTGAATCGATGATCGGTTAACGAACAATTCGGATAGTGAACATAGTCTTGGAACGGATTATATTCGTTAACCGATCACCCACTGTTTATTGCCTGCTTACTTGATAAAAACACTCACTAAATTCTTAATGCATTGTTTTTACCTAATTGAATTTGCTACTGCATCGGTCCATGACCAAGCAACTCAGAAAGTCTGGTGAGCCGCAGGCTGAATATCGCTGGCTTAAAATGTATACGAGGGTAACTTAGAAATTTTTGAGATACCCGCGCGCAAGAAGTTGTAAAAAAAATTTAACGGTTTAGTAGGAAAATATATACAAAGTATTTTAACACCGGAGACGACTTTTTACTGACCTACTTCAAAATGCTTAGTTTATAATAAATTTTAGTTGGGAGAGAAAATAGAGTTGAGAGACGCGAAAATATTATCGTGCTATGATTTCCTATGATTTTAAAGCTGGATTAAATCAAAAGGAATGCGTTCAACGGCTGCAATTAGCATTTGGTGATGAATCTTCATGTTGTGCTACTGTATTCAGATGGTTTAAAGAATTTTGCAGTGGTCACAATTCTCTTCAGGATGAAGAACACACAGGAATGCCACGACCGGCAGTAATCCCGAATAATGTGTCTTCATACGAAAAATGTTAATGGATGATAATCGCTGTTCATACTAAAGGATACGGAAAGAACTTAACTTTGGATTCGCAGCCATACACAAAATTATTCATGAAAATTTACGTATGAATGAAGTTGTTTGCAGTTAGGTTCCCAATAATCTAACTGGGTACCAAAAAGTGGAACGTGTCAGAATCAGTAAAAAGATCGCTTAAATTGTTAAATGATGGTGGCCACCACGTCATTTCTAAAATTGCAATGGTTGATGAAACGTACATAGAGTTTTATGACGTTCAAACACGTCAAGAAAACAAAGTATGGGTCTTTGAAGATGATTTCATGCCAAAAATGGTGAAGAGCCAAAGAGCAATGAAAAAAGTAACGTATACCGTTTTCTTCAAAAGCACAGGATTGATCAAAGCCATCAAGTTGGAAGGACAGAAGACATTAACAGTAAACTGGTATACCACTAAATGTCTTCCAGAAACTCTCCAAGAAGTTAATGTTAGGGAACTAATGCTTCCCCATGACAATGCATCTTCGTATACAGCCTGATTAACAGTAGAGTGTCTTAAGCAAAAACAAATTAAAGTGATAGAGCATCCACCTTATTCTCTGGATCTAGCTATATGTGACTTTTGGTTATTTATTAATCTCTAAAAAAGAACTTACGTGGACGTCGTTTTCATTGAGAAGAAGACATTGATGCGGCTATAAATGCTATTTTTCATCAATTCCAAGAAATGAATGGTTTCAGGCATTTAATCTGTGAAAAATTCGTATAGAAATGTGCATTGATGCTAAAGTAGACTACATTGAATACTCCTAGAATTTTGTAAGCATAACTTTAGGAACTTAAGAGTACCTCAAAAATTTCTGTGTGACCCTTGTATGAAGGGAGGGGGAACAGAACAACTCTTTCTGTTAAGTTGGTGCTTGCGATAAGCAGCCAAATGAGTTGCAATCAGTCTCAGACAATATATCTCCAACTGCAACCGTTTCCTGTCGTTTTCCACAATCTACTGAGTGACAAAGTTTCAGTAAAACTAATAACAATAAGTAGTTTTTATTTGCACAGAGTTGTTAAAAGCTTGGTGAGATTAATGTTCAGCTTTGAACAAAAAGTAAGGAAAGGAATTTAATTGAAACATTTTATCAATGATAAGAAATTTGTAGTTTTTTAACGGTTAAATTTGATTAATCTACAAAAAAAGAAGAAAAATTTAATTTGGATGTTGTTTGATTCCTCTAAAGCCTGTAGAATAACCTTCTTATGGAAATTGCAGGATTGCTTGTTTCAATGGAAAGAAATTAGGTGATTTCCTTTTTAAAAGCTATCTGTATAACATAACTGAATTTAGAAATTAATCATATTTAATTGTTTTATTAATTGTTTAACTGAATAATTGAAGAATAACATTGATATATACTTCTTAGAACTCTTTTAAACAGAATATGTCTCTTTTTCCCTTTTTTTAGAGGGAGTGAAAAAATTTGGGCGTAATTACGAGAGAAATATGTGACTGGAATGTTTTTCAGGAAAATGACGAAAAAGGAACTGATTTAAAGAATTCTTATTACTGGTCTCCCAGATGTAACAAGACTGCGCATTCTTTGTAATAATTCCCAGATTCATTTTCCACTTACTTAATAAAGAGAAAACTTTTCTCTCGTTTATTTTTTTAGTCCACATTGATTTCAAAACACTTTATATAAATTTTTAAATAAATATACAGCAAAATATAACTCATGGTCTATTTCTTTTCTTCAATAACAAATCCTTAAAGGCAGTGCTCCCCAACCTTTTTATTGCTGAGCATCGGTGAACGTTTGATGGTTTTACCAAGAACCGCTAGGGGGAGAGGAGAGGGTAGGAGCTGATTGTTTATATTTTAGATTATTTTGATTTAATACTTTTAATTTGGTTATATTTCAACATGTCTTTAAAATAAAGTACAGTTATTACAAAAAATTAATAAATAAGGATTTAACATTGAATACAAGGGGATTCGCATAAAATGTCTCACAAACCCAAGAGTAATACACCACAGTAAATAAAAAAAGAATAATTTAATGCTCTTTGTGAGGCCCGGTACTATTTGATCTATGCACCAGTACCGTTCAGTGGGGACCACAGATTTAAGGCACTAAATCCCCATTCCGGTAAATATACAGAGGGAATCAGTAACAATAGTTTTCCTGCAAAGTTGATCGAATTTCTGCTTCGTTACAAAATCATGTCATCTCTCCTTTTATACCGAATACAGGTTTGTGATTGCGACTCGAAATTTTATATTTCTAATTTATTTCTTCGTCCTACATTGAGACATCAGACAAATTCACTAGCATTGACTCCATCATCTAGGTAGAAAAATTAATTTATCTGGAATCAGAAAAATTTTCTTTTTAATCATCGGGAAGAAATTGCAGATGATTAATAAAATGCATATCAATAAAATTTTTCAAAGTGTTTTTTTTTCAAATATATATTTTTAATGCAATTCATTAAATGGAATGAAATTTAATATCTTCTCTCTCTCCTATAACAGTTTCTTCCTTGATTTTAATTAGTTAAAGTGTTTGGTGTTTCATAGATATATTGGCCCAATAGCTCACAAATGCTTTGTTGTAGGCCATTTCAGGTTTGTCACTTACTAAGTCACAAAGAATATTTATTAATTCCTTAAATCCTTACTTACTCCATAATCCAACTTGTTGTTGTTGTTGCACGCTTTCATTGGTCAGCAGTACTAGACCAGGTCCATGACATCATACACTTTCAGAAAGTCCAACACCAGCAAGGGATCATCTGCTAACTCCTACTTGGTGAGCCCTAGGCACTCGAGGGTGTGAGCAGGCGTGGCCGGCTCGGAAGAATAGTTCGTGCACATTTCAAAGCTCTTGCGTCCTTCGGAAAATTTTATTGATTTGATATGGCCACTTCGAAAGCGGGCTAGAAGAGTTTGATCCTGTCTTGTAAAACCGTGAGCCAGAACGCCTCCAGAACACGAACATTGATACCAATGGTGCTATGGGGGGGGTAATCCAAGCCATCTTATTCTGGTGTTTAGTTCTAGAGGAAATCTCCAAAAAGGTCAAGGGTGCTGACGGCTCTGATACCTCGCAAGTGCCAGCCTTGGCCAAAGTGTCCGCAATCTCATATCCCTCTAGATCTATGTGAGAGGGCATCCACTGCAGACGAATTTGATGTGATGTGTAAAGTCGTTTTAATTTGGTGAGTACTGACACTCCAACATTATCTCTCACACTTTGCCAATTGGACAAGTGCTGTGTGTATTGCACTTCTACTATCAGATACAATATCCAAATCTCTTCCATTTGGAAGATAATCCAAGTACTTACCTTTGAGGAGTCATCTTACTTCAGTGTGAAGCAAACGTTTTAATAGGCTTTATTCTTTTCAAAATAGATTGAAGAGGCTCCCAGATTTGGAATTCTTTAATATTACTGACACACCTTACGGTTGATTTTAATACTTCATTAAGATAAAACAAAATATTTTTAGCTGCCAAATTTCTAAATGAGTAGCACAATTAACAAGAAGCAGTTTCAGATTCTCTGCACCAATTTTAAACTATCTCTTCTGCCCATTATCTAAGGAGCACTAGTTGTAGAACAAATGTTATATTTTTCATCGAGGTTTATTAATGACATCTTAGCTTATATTACTTTGGTGGTGTTCTTTAATGATTTACAGAATATTATTTCTTGAACAAAAAAATGCTGCGTAAGTCGGCAACACGATTTTACTGTCTCTTAAAATTGGCAGTCTTATTTGTAATGAAAAATGTCTTTTTTTTAAGGCGCATAGTAGTTTACAAGATCTTTTGAAAAAAATATCTAATTTTTGCCATGAAAAAATATCTTTGCGGAATTGGGATCCTAATCCAATTCAAAGTAGGTCACTTGCGCTTTCACACACATCACCCAGCTTTCCTCTCTTAGTCTAAAACATTTCTAAGAGTCTCCTTTTAGAACGATGCTAAACTACGCGTTCTACGTTATCTCATCTCTATTCTGAAAACGAGATCCTTTTGACGGCATTTTCATTTTCGGAAACGGCCAAAAGTCACAAGGAACCAGGTTCAAAGTTGATAGTGTCCAGTAGGTCTTCTGCAACTGTAAGATGGAGTTCTTTCTATCCCACGAACAGGAACTTGGGAACAAGTTTCACAGCCACTCTGTGCATCCTCACACCAAATTGCACTTGGAGTACCTGTACTAATCTCGCTTTGTTCATCAGTCTCACGACCTTCTTTTCAAAAACAGCTGCATTTCATGAAGTTTGCGGCCCACCAGAACGTTGTTCACTTTCTACCGAAGTGCGGTAACTTTTGAAATCGATTAAACCTCTCCTCAATTTGTGTAATTCCCATGGAATCGTCTTCAGACACTTGCTGAATCTTACGAATTGTTGATTTTGACAAAATTTGATACAGTACTTTTCATCAAGCCATTAAGTCATCTTTAGAGAAATGAAAATTCAACGAACACGCTTAACATTACGTCGTTCGATATACTGGAACGATGGAAAAATCATTCACAAGCATAAGCATCAAGCTATCCCCTCCCTTTGTGTACAGTGTTGCCACCTTAAAATCTTCTCTATGCACAGGAAAACTCAAGATCCGACAGTTTTTGAACAGATTTTGTATGTTTCAATATCTTTACACATTTTATCTATGTTTCTTCTTTTATTTTTGCTAACAGTATTGTTATTACTTTCTGTATGTTATTATGTCTGGTATGTGTTATAGATTTCACATTTTTTTGTCACCTTTTTTCTATAATGCTGATATTGATTCTTTCATTAAAGTTATGTGCTGTAGTAAGATTTTCCCCAGATTTTTTAGTCAGCGAGGCAATTTCATAACTAATCCTAAGAGTATGATTGACAATCAGTATACCATGTTTAATGTTATTTAAAAAAAAAATAGCATTCTTCTATAAAGTTTTAAGGTAATTTAAATCTAAATTGAGACGTAGCACAATGTTAAACAACAAAAATCTAAAATACATTTAACTAAGCCTAAATTTAGCACAACGAATTCGAAATTACCTTTTCTATTACTACAAAATCAGAACATGCATGCAGTTCGATGAGCCTATGTGAAACAAGATGACAGTGATTGGTCGTAAGAATGCTACCAGACACAGCATCCGCCTACCTTTGAGTTTCTCTATAAATGGACTTTAGAGAAACTCTAGAGGTAGAGCTCTAACTGTATATATCAACATACGTCTATATCTAGATAGTAAGTTCTTGGGCTCAGGATTGACACCAGTTCTTTGGATGGGAACATTCTGTTCTATAGTCAACTCCAGAGGTATAAGCCTGTAAGGACCTTTGATCCGAGCCTAGGAATGCGGGAGGAAGACTACCCATATCCAAAAAAAATCTATTTATTGATCACACGATTGACAACTTAAATTCAGGTAATCTTAAATAAGAAATGCGCCCAACCAACACAATATGTGGATAAATAACGAGGTACGCGAAGTATGAGAAGACTTTAAATATCGATCCATTTTTTTCAGAATCGAATTTACTTTCCTAATTATCTGAGCACTATTTAAATTCAAGAGACAAATGGTCTCCTTAAGTATTCCAATTATCAAATATCTGAAATACACTATAAATTTGAACAATACCTGATCAATAGCAATGCATCCTCCCTTTCTCTCTATATAACTTTAAATCGTAGACTATATATAGTAGAACTAATTTAAATATACATGGTTTCTTCTACAGAGGGTTCGTTGTGAATAAAATACACTGCTGCCCACCGTAAATGCAACACCAAGAAAGAAAAGAAATAGTACAATAAAATTTATTTTGTAGATAACATGTTGACGAAGTAGTAAATGTATAGACTTCTGTGAAGTGTGGTTCCTGCCAGAATCAGTAGCCCGAGTAGCCGCCATTGTAGGAGATCACCACTGCCACACGCCTCGGCATTGTTTGAAAAAGACTTTGAATGTGTTCTTGGGGTACAGTAGACCAAGCAGCTTCCACACGTTGCCAAAGTTGATCTGGTGTGGCACCTGAGGGTGATATTTGGGTCAATCGTTGAGCAACCGTGGGCCACGTGTTTTCTATCGGCGAAAGATCCGGAGAGCGAGCCAGCCAGGGACGCAAACCAATCTGTTGATTGACAAAGATTCTTTGGACAATGCGTGACCCGTGTGGTCGAGCATTATCCCGTTGAAATATGGCTGTGGCCTAGCCATGAAGGTAAGGAAGGACAACTGGCTCCAACACCTAGGAGATGTAGCGCTGGCTGTTTAAAGTACCGGCAATAAGTACTAGAGGAGTGTGAGAGTGATATCCAATACCACCCCCATGCCATAATACGCGGTGCAGGACCATTGTGGAGGTGCATACCACAGCTGTTCAGCATCCTCTCTTCACAGTGTCTCTAGATTCGAATCCGACCATCGTGGTGTTGCAGACAGATGAGTGACTCGTCAGTAAAGACAACTTCATTTCATTCGGCCACCCACACCCTTCCTTCATCACACCATTGGCGGCGAAGACGTCTGTGGTTCTGCGTCAAAGGTAGACCAAGCAATGGACGACGTGCGGACAGACCGCTCTGCTGTAAACGGCGTCGAATGGTACGCTCAGACACTGAATGATGCGTTATAGACTCAATGTGCTGTGCTACGGTTCGTGATGTTACTGAGCGATCCGTCACTGCCATGCGCACAATTTGCCTGTCCTCGCGTGAAGTGGTGCACTGAGGTGGATACGATCGACCATGTTGGTCCGTCGTACCCTACTGTATCCAATGGTTACATATCCGCATTACAGTTACTTGGTTTCATCAAACACGACTACCGATTTCCCTAAAAGATAATCCACATTCTTGGTAGGCCACTATACTTCCTCTGTCGAACTCGGATACTTGATCAAAAGCTGATTGCTGTTTTCTACGAGACATAACTGATCGTTTTTTGAAAAAAACCACAAGAAAAACACGATTGCCGAACATGAAATCGTCGAAATCTCCAAGCCTTAAATAGCGCTTTGAGGTGGCGCCTCAGGCGCACGGGATGTGAGTCTGCGCTGAAATTCTAATCATTTGCTTATCTCACCTCTGCTAATGCATGCTGTAAATTTCATGTTATTTTCCTGCTTCTTTCAGGGAGTTGCATTTACGGTGGCCAGCAGTGTAGATTATTTGAAAGACCAAAGATTTTACAAGAGGACTTAGTTAATGGAAGGACGCGGATAGCGCCGTCACAAGCCTTTTTATGGAGTAGAGAAATCCCCATTTCTCATCTTCTCCCTAATAAGTCTTACATGTCCTCTGTGCCGATTTAAGCTCATCTCGGGCCCTGGGTGTCGAAGATCTGCGGTACCCCTTCGCACTGGTGGATCGAAATTTATTAATAGCAAACCTGATTAAATCTAGCTTACCCGGTCCCCTGGCCCATGGGTTCCCAACTCAAGAGTCTAATGGATAAACCGGTACTTCATGTCCATTTTTAGAGTTTAAAAGTTCGATCATTCGAGATACATAGCACATGAAAAATCTCTGATAAAACTTTTATGAGTGTATTAAAATGCCCTCCTTTTACATGTAGACAGTCAGCATAGACAATACCATTTCAAAAACAGGTGCCTCTTTGAACTTTTCCACTCTAAACATGGACATAATGTATAAAAGAGACCCTCCAGGTGCGTCTTGAGCTTAGCTTCGAATCTTCGATGTTTTACATAATTTTTCGCTATTTTTCTAACGGTCTTCCTTATTTAAGAATGTAAAAGTCTTCTTTTAAGTTACGTATCAGAATTTGAACTCTTCATATTCTAAGAGAAAATGTCCGGAATGTATTAGTTTTACTTCTATATCGTGGTGTAATATTAGAGGAAATTAAAAATTTTGGAACTCTTCTCTCAACGAAAGATGGGTTTTAGCTCTATAAAGCTTTTTGTTTTTATCTTTCCAAGATTAAAGTGATTTCAAACTCTTATTTTTTAGCTCTTTAAATGCTTCCTTCTTTGATCAGGTTAACCCTTTATCTACCGATGGTACTTAGAAGTACCACTCACTTTAAAATTACATAGAATAGCCATTTTCATGAATAATCTGACGATACTTAGCAGGAATATTCTTTGAAATCCACTCTTCCAATATATATGGCAGCACAGATTCGATGATGAGTATTTTAGCGGGGAAGGCCAATAGTTTTACAGCAGAAATTGCGTTTTCAACTGACATTTTGATTGGAATTTTTGTTCCGAAAAATTAGTTAATGTCGAAAGACAGGTGTATTATTTTTTGTATGTTAATGAAGACCTCAAAAAATGATTTGACTATTTATTTTAAAATCCGCACTTTAACCCTCTCGCTGCGTAGTGCTACGTCTGATACTTGTAAAGAGTGTTTTTTTCCAGGTATAGAATTTTAAGTTGGTATTACTTTCCAAGATGGCGACCGATTTAACAGCTGTCAAGTGATTTATTCTCAGTTTGGTTTGGCAATTCATCATGAATAGACTCACGCCTGAATAGATTCGTGGAATGGGCCCAAAACGAGATTGCCGTTGCTCCCGATTTTCATAAGCGAATTTTGTTTAGCGATGAAGCGCACTTCTGGTTAAATGGCTACGTCAACAAACAAAAGTGCCGCATTTGGAGTGAAGCTAATCCACAAGTGTATGTCGAAACACCGTTACATCCAGAAAAACTGACTGTTTGGTGCGCTTTATGGGCTGGTGGAATCCTTCTTCAAAAACGATGAAGGCCACAACGTTACAGTCAATGGTGATCGGTAGAGAGCCATGATTACTAACTTTTTCATTCCTAAATTGAACAATCATGATGTCCAGGAGCTGTGGTTTCAACAAGACGACGCAACATGTCACACAGCTCGTGCCACAATCGATTTATTGAAAGACCCGTTTGGTGACCACCTAATTTCACGTTTTGGACCTGTGAATTGCCCTCCAAGATCTTGTGATTTAACGCCGCTAGACTATTTTCTGTGGAGCTATGTAAAGTTATTGGTCTATGCGGATAAGCCACAAACGCTTGACCCTTTGGAAGACAACATTCGTCGTGTTATTGCCGATATACGGCCACAAATGTTGGAAAAAGTCATCGAAAATTAGACGTCCAGATTGGACTACATCCGAGCCAGCCGTGGCAGTCCTATGCCAGAAATCATATTTAAAATGTAATGCCATAAGATTATCTTTCAAATAAAAAAAATCATGTCAATCGAATAACACATCGTTGTTTTATTGCAATTTAAAGTTCGATACCTCTAAAAAACACCCTCTAGTTTTAAAATCTCTCAAAGAAAACTTACGTTTTACCTAAATTTTCCTTCAACACGAATTTTGTCATTAGAATACATTAGGGTGCAAATGTCATGCAATAAAAAGTCCGGTACAATAAAAGGTTATATAAAAGAACTATTCGACAGATCTAGAACTCAAGAATTAAAACTAATAATACATAAAATAATGAAATTTCGAATAAAAAAAAATTCATGTCAATCGAATAATACATCGTTGTTTTATTGCAATTTAAAGTTCTATACCTCTAAAAAACACCCTTTACTTTGCCTGTGCAAATCGTGGGATGCGCAGCGAGAGAGGCTTAACCAGAAAAAGTTTTCTTCTTTAATCCAACGATCAAAAATATACGCAAGAATGTAACAATAATTAATGCAAGAGCATAGAACAATAGCAATAATTTATTTATTTTAGAAATTGTGATTGTGAAATTCTCATAATACCTTCAGCAAAATGGGTTAAAAAGTGTACATTTTCTCATTTATTTGGATTAAATCCACAATAAATCTTAACAATGAATTATATAGAATGAACTTTCAAATCGAAATGATATACAGTGGTCTTAAGTGAGCAGTTTGTTCAAAAGCATGTGACAAAAATCCCCTTAAAGTAGGTTTTGCCTATTACTATATATTAATTAAATGCAATTCAAACTAATGAAAAACTCGTGTATGAGCAACTGAATTCCTAAATCTTGTAATTTAACAGAGATGAAATAGGACAGCAATTATATAAAATGCCGTAGAAATACTTACGTACGAATCGATTTTATTTCTGTGAAACAATGCATATAAATCAATGTTGAAAGATATCTACAATTAAGATTGAAAATCCTGTGCAAAAATATTTTTATTTCCTTAAAAAAAATGGCATAAATATGTATTAATTTTTGTCCTACATCCTATACAATAATACGAATCAGTTACGTTACATTGTCTATTAATAATAATGAAATATTTTATTATAAACAGGAAACATTTAAGAAAAGTAAAATTCCTTAAAATACCACTGTAATAATTTGAATGAAATGGTTAAACACACCAAAAATATACTAATAATATAACGTTCTACAGTACACGAATAGTATGCATATAGGTTGGTCCATGGCGAAGGGTATTATGCAGCTTCTGGTAGGGGATCTTATTTCCCTAACCCCAGTTCCACTGTCTTAGCCCTTTCGGAAATTCCTTCCTTCCAGAGAAATAAAATGAATTTGACTTGGCGTAAACCTTCTACTCAACACCGGTACGCAGCTAAAAGTCCTCGCCTATCTATACAGTGCAGGAGTTCCAGAGCTCATCAGGCAGCCTTGGCGCGCTTTAGAAACGGTGACCTGCGTAGTATGACCTTTGTTCAGGGGGTAAAGTGTTTCTTTACCTGTCCCTGCTCTGTCCTTGCTTCGCCTGCTCATCTTCTGGACTGCTGGGGCATTTCCCTGAGACAGTTGTATGAAGAGCAAGACCTGGTGCGTGGCACTATTACACGGAAAGGTCCAATGGACTTGGTGTAGGCTTTCCTGCTCCAAGGGGATTGGAAACAACAACAACAGTATGCATATAACAACAAAAAATCGAAGGCTTATTTAGTACTTTTGTAAGAAGAAAGAAAGCAGAGCTTTAGCAACATTCTATGTTCCTAAATACTTCACTGCGTCACAAGCTTTTTTTTATCAATAGAGAAAATTTTTGTCACTAATTGATTGATCGAATATCTTAGTGGTAAGAAATGTGAAACGCACAGTTTTTCTCCCTAAAAAGGCCGATTGATAAATTGTCCAGCCACATTTTAAGATATAACGTATTCTATAAGTCTGGATCCATTGCAACACTTTTCACCATACGACTGTCCCGTACTTGAAAGTTCGGTATAAAAATCATGGCAAATTTTTCCCTGAAAAAGCCCCAAACATTTGCCTCAGAATAAATTTCGAAACTCATCGTGACACTTTAAGTGCGGTTCCAAACGAAGAGAAGATTCAAATTCCTTCTGGCAAAACGTACATCAGTGTGGCCATATTCCAGAAGGCTCACATGAATGATATATGAAATTAAGCGATGTTCGAAACATTTTACCACATTCTTCAAAAAGATGCGATGGCTTGTCGCTTGATTTCATTTTCTCCCTCTTGAATTCAGCTTCAAATGTGTCTCCACTCCGAATGCATTTGTAGCACGGTTCCAAGCACTAACAAAAAGGAAACACTTTTCTGTTTCTTTGGTTGTATTTTTGCGACGAAAACAAAAGTAACACATCTCTTCTTCACTACGATGAGGTAGCCTTTTCCTTGATTTCATTTTCTCCCTATTGAATGCAGCGTCAAACGTCTCTCCGTACCTTGTGCATGTATAGCACGCGTCCAGAGCACCAACGTACAGAAAACTATTTTCTGTTTCTTCCGTTTCATTTCTGCAGGGAAAGCAAAAGTAAGAGAATTCTTCTTCACAATTATAAGGTGGCGAGTCGGTTGAATTAATTTTCGGCTTCTTGACTCCCCAGTAAAAGGTTCCCCTACACTCTGTACAATGGAAGCAGGTTTTTCGGCTATAAACGTGAGTGATCTGTTTTTCTATTTCTTTGTATTTACTTAAACAGAGTAGACAAAAGTAAGAGAATGGTTCTTCAGATAGATCGCCACTGTATTCGGCCATTTTACGCTGACTATGGTAAATAAGGGATTGTTAACCACGGTCTCTCGCGCCTGTTTTTGCTACCGTCGTTACTCGCGGGGTGTAGAGAACACCCCAAACTCTTAACACGTGTATTTAAGTATGAAAAAAATTTTATAAGTCAATTATGATATATAATTATGAAGTATAAGATGTTTTTGTATTATACAAACAAAATTATTAAATTTATTGCATTCAAATGAGACTAAAATTTAATTTAAACTATAAACCTACAAAATTTTCATTTTAAAGTACACAACTTTATATTTTTTTCATAATTCACAAGTAAAACGAATATACCAGTTATAAATATACTTTATAATCAATGATAAAGATAGTAAAAAGTAGAAAAATAACATTTTAATCATTTTTCAAACATTCAGAGCAGACTGTATTCATATGCTTTAAGCATATATTCTTCTTATGTACGTTGAAGACAAATAATTTTCACATCTCTTACCCGTGTACAAACAGTGCAACGCCCCTTTTTGGGTGGATTAATGCTATTTTTAATATATTCTGTGTCGGTAAAGCTTCTTTTGAGTGTTTTGTTACGGTTTGGGAGATCCGATCCCCACTGTGGCTGCACAAGGTCCATTCTAATCTCCTCTAATAATCTTCAATGTCTCATTTTTTTTCTCAAAAAGAACCGAATGATAGACAATGTAAACATTAATTCATGCAGTATTAAGCAGATAATAAAGTATTCGCAATGGCCAAAGGTTAAATATTCGCGATACATCATATATACTGCACTTTTCATCAGTGGTATCAACACCACCTGTATTATAAAAATTTACAATTTCAAGTTTCATCTCTCCAGCTTTGGTTCCAAAATTACGCAGTCAACGAATTCTTTTTGTTCATCTTGACAATCTGTTGATACAGTATCTAATAAACGACGAAGTCGCTGTTTCTCCCTTTCCCATGGAGTGTTAGTCATAATTTCTGGAAAATGTTTTGAAATTTTTTTTAAAAACAATATTTTACACAATTATTTTATAGAATTATATTATTTTTGTACCACATTTATTGAAATTTTAAATAAAATTTGCATGCATATCAATATATTTAAGAAAATGTAAACGGAAAGAGTAAAACGTACTCTTTCGTAGATGCTTCGAGTACGAAAATATAACTCAATCACTCGCAGGGTGTTATCAGCACCCCAGATAAGCTAATGAAGGTCGTTACATTCCAATCATCCAAGCGAGATTGATTATATCAATCCTGAAGGTTCAATGACCTAAAATGGACAGTTACAGAAAAAATTGTGGTTCTGCGGATTCTATTTAGAATCGTAGGAGGCTTTTCTTGCTGCTGGGGTGTACGCGCGAGTGATCGCGGGTTAACATTCAACTTTTAAAGTTTTATCAACACGCACTATTAGAGTACTTCCCACAACAGAATCATATGAGATATACAGTTACAGTTATAGTTAATATTTGTGTGCGGGATATGGAGCGACAAAGGCTATTATCCCATTATAGACTAACAGGTATTAACCTGTTAAATTATATCAAAATATTTCATCTTCTGAATTAAAAATTTGACCGTTGATCTGTTTGATATAGCTTTCTCCAATAGTTCTTTGAAAGTGGTATTGCAATGAAGATCAATTTTGAGACATGATTTTAGATGATTTCGAGGGTCAGTGTATCTATTGCAGCTTAATAAGATATGGTCCAAGTCATTTATACAATTACAAGATCTACAGATTGCATCATCAGATAAATTAAATTTGTGAAGAAGTCCTGGAGTGATGATCATTTTGCTAAAGATTGGAGTGCATAGAATTTCTTCTCTTCTATTTTTGGTCCACTTAGAGATGATGCTAATACTTGGAATATTGCCCAAATTTTCAAAATATTTGCTTGAAAGAAAATTATCGTTTGATTTTTTAAATCTTTCCTGATATATTTTGTATGGATGTCCTCTGAGGCAATCCATTCGATATAAACGTCAGACTCTGTGACAGATCTTGCGAGATAATCCACCTGCTCAATCCATACTATGTTAGAGTGTCCCGGAGTCCAAAGTAGAATCAACTGATGGGTATATTTTGATTGTACGTAGATCTTGCTAGATAATCTGTGAATATGTGACTATGTTGATATATATCACTATGTCACTATGTGACTTGATTGAATAATTTTGAAGGGCATAGAGAACAGAGAGACAATAAGATAATATTAGCAGATTTTTATTTGAAACTGTCAGATCATCTATGGCTTGGCAAATAGCCAAAGCCTTTGCAGTAAAAATAGAGTTATTATGATTAATTCTATAAGCAAATGAGAGATTTTCTGTAACACCTGCAATAGATGTTATGTATTCATTTTTAGAGGCATCAGTAGCTATTATATAGAAATCCTGAAAATCATGCTCAATTGTTTCATCAAATATATATATATAAACCCCTTATAGTTTGAATTGGTAAATTTTTATCCTGAAATTTGAAGTTATTGACATATATTTTACATGGTAGAACTGAAAATGATGTTATTCTGGGGATTGTGATATGATTATAATCAGCATTTGAAGTATATACTATGCTATCAGTATTATTTTTATCTTCTTTTCATAGTTTTTAGATTAAGAGAATCAGGATTATTACTATATACTAGGGAAAATGTTTGATTGGATATTTGAGAGAGGAAAAAAAATTCATTTTTGCCAGTTTTCTGATTTTATCTGAGACGATTTCTTGTCCAGCCAATTTCATGAGTACAATATTTGGAGTCCATTGTGGAAGACCTAGTGCAATTCGAAGAGCTTTGGCTTGTATAACATTTTAAAGGTTTTAATTGATTGTCAGACCATTTATTTATTATGTGACATGTGTAAATAAAGGTACGACAAATGTTATTATTGATTAGCTGGATAAGATTTTCAGCTCTCGGACCATAATGCTTGTAAGCCATGCCTTTGAGAGCATTGATCTTTTTCAGTGCTTTATTTTTCATTTGTTGCATAATATAGATATTTTGATTCCATTTGGAGAAATATACTCCCAAATATTTGATAGAAGATTGCCATGAAAGAGGGGTCCCAGCTAATAATATATTAGGAAATGAGTGGATCCTTTTGTTGGAGAGTTCAGCAATAGTGCTTTTGTCTGGGCTTAAGCTTAATTTCCAATATTTACACCATTGGTTGACTCTTTCTAAAGTATTTTGTAATTTATGACGAACAGTATCAAGTGATTGGTGTGAGAAATAGATAAATATATCATCTGCATAAATTGAACATTCGACTCCAGTTTCTAATGTTTCAAAAAGTCATACATATAAATGGTGTATAAAATCGGAGACAATACACTCTCTCTGCCTTGGGGGAGACCTTTGAGGATTGTTTTTTCGGATGAGAGATATCCTCTCCATCGAATTTGCAGCGATTTATATGACAAAAATTCATGTATCTAAAGCGCTATTTTCCCTATAATGCCAATCTGTAAACATTTGTAGATGAGACCATCTATATATACTGAATCATAAGCACTTTTTATATCTAAGCTAATCCCCACAAAATATTTCTTATCCAACTTTGTGTCTGTTATTGCTTTGTATATTATATATGTTGCCGTTCTGTTTTCTTTAAAAGGGATGAATCCATAATGTTGTTAATGAAGTTTTTGTTCTGTTATTAGAAGATGGGCAATTCGATTGGCTAAAATTCTTTCAAAAGTTTTGGAGAAAACCGAAGTTAACGCTATTGGTCTATAAGAGGAGATTTTTGTCTTGTCCTTGCATGGTTTGGGAATTGGAAGAATTATAGCATGCTTCCATGCTATTGGGACAATTGAGTTATCAAATATTTGTTGAAGGAATTTTAAAATTATCGAACGTTCACCATGATTCAGTAGTTTTAGAAATTTAGCCGGGATCTGGTCTGCCCCTGGAGTAGTGTTCTTAGCAGATTTTATTGCTCTATTTAATTCAGATATATGAAAGTGATTGTTAATTAAACTATTATCTTGGGCAAAATAATCCAAAAAAAGTGGTTCATGAATAATATTATTGGATGCAAAATTCTCTGCAAAGAGTTCTGCTTGAATCTGTGGATTATATATGATTTTATTATGTATTTGAAGAAATCTCAGTGTTGACTCAGGATTGTTTTTCATTGAAAGTGTTTTGAGAATGATATAAAAGATTCTCGGGTTAGATATGTTATTACAGATTGTATCCCAGTACGCCTTTTTTGCCTTTTTAATATTGAATCGGAGCCGGCTTGAGTATTGTTTATATCGGGTCCACACTTTTGGAGAGGTTTCTCAAATGGCTTTCTTCCGGAAGCATTTTTTAGTTTATACAGGTTGAGGCATATGGTATTCCACCAAGGAGGGAAGGTTTTATTACAGATTTTTATCTTTTGATTATTATTTGAAATTATTTTAGCAATATTGTCAGAATGATTGCGATCATCTATCCCAAAGGCTGTTAATTTTACTCGTTCTGTTACTGAGCGCCAATCTACTTTATTGATGGTACGTTTAATCGGGTTATGAAAATTAAAATCTGTGATAACTGGGCAATGGTCACTATTGTAGGAACTGTCTGAAACACACATAAAAGTATTACTGTATACAATGAGATTTGAAGAGCAAAGGGTAAAATCGAGAAGAGCATCGGAGCCAACATTGCTTCTATGGGTAGGAACATCAGTATTTAGAAGAATAAAGTTTGAGTTTGTTAGCCATTCCACAAAAATTTCACTGTATGGAGAAGTATGATTGGAGCCCCACATAGGATGATGTAAATTAAAATCACCAAAGATGAATACTGGATCCGATAAGGATTCAAGAAAGGAATTAAAGTAATGGGATATTGAGTCCTCGAGATGCATATAAATTTATAAGATGAAAAGAAGTGTTATTAATTACAATTTGTAGTATTAAAATTTCGTATTCTGATAGCTGCGTATTATGAAAGGAAATTTGTCTGGCAGATATGTTAGCTGGAACTGCTATCAGCAGTCCTCTTCCTGGTCTGTCAATTCTGTCTTTTCTGAAAATTATTTTTCCTGGGATTTGAAAATGATCTTTAGGTTTCTTGAAAAGTCCGGATGTCTGATTGCGAAAAGGGAGGAATATTTAACCTAATTAGCTAGTTTTTTATGCTTCTACAATTCCATTGCAGAAAACGCATAAGATTTAAAAGCAAAATTAATAGATATCAAAAAATTATTTTTTCCCCTCCGCTTGAGAAAATGAAATATAATTAATTATAGATAAGTTATCCATTTTAAAAGAAAAAAATTCAAAATTAAAACTTTAATTTTGTTTTTCAAAGTTATCCAATATCGATGTTATTATATGAATTGTCCTTATCGTGAGATAAACTTGGAACAGAGCTATGTCAAACTTTTGTTGCGGTATATTTGCCTTTTTTTCCTTGTTGGGTGAGGATGGTTGTTTGCTTATTTCTATGATATTAACCAAGTGTTTGAACACAGATTCTAGCATAGTTTGGACAGAGTTCATGATGGCTGCAGTCTGCTTTTCTAAAGCTGTTTGAAAATTTGCTACAATATTTTCTAGTTTTTTTTCAAATTCTTCCATGTTGGGCACTGGGGCTGCTGTTTTTAATACTGTAGAATAATTTGCAGAGTGTGTCTCTTTGAATTTACGTCGTGCCTCTCCCAAAGTTAGGTGATGGTTACATTTGAATTCCAGTGTCTTTTCTTCTTTGATAAAATTTGGACAGTTGGGGGAATTTGCTGGATGATCTCCTTTACAATTTATGCGATTTGAGGAATTTATACACTGTTCAGCGTGGGATTCTCCACAGTTAATGCATCTTATAGGGCTAGAACAGAAGCGGGATAAGTGAGTGTAACTAAAGCATTTACTGCATTTGCCGGGGTTTATCTATGAATAATTGTATTCTATGATTAAAGAACCATAGCTTTACGCATTCTGGTGTATTTCTACCAAGAATTGTAATTAAAACTGGTGACGCCTCTTGACGACTGTTGGGTTTGACGAATCTTCTAATTTCAACAATGTCAAGATCATTTGAGTTTTTTAATTCTATTGTCACGTCTGCCAGGTGTACATTAGTTGGAATATCAAAAAGCAGAAATCGTGAAATGAATCCTTCCCATATTATGTTGGCCTTTACTGGAGTGTTTAAGATTTGGTCAATAGCTGTTATTTGAACAGCTCATACAGGATCCAAGGTGCAGATTTTTATTTTTCCATTTCTAGTGAAATACATATGCGTTATACTGTCATGCCTAGGAATTTTGTTTTTTAGTTCGGCATGTAGTAGATGCGGGTTCGATTTAGGGATGCTACCTGCTTTTTCTGTATGTTCCAGTAAAATTGTAATATCATTAAATATTTTATTGCCAGTTCGCAAAATTAGTTCTTGAGAAGTTTGGACGTTTCTATAATATTTATAGTCTGCAGGTTCCGTCTTATTTTCTAATGCTAAGTAGCTTGGATCATTTGAGTCTATAATCCGGAATGAGGAGTGACTCAGCTTGAGTCCCCGTTAGAAAAAATAAATATGAAAAAAAGAAGTTGGTAAACTTATTAAAGTCCAGATAAAAGAAAAGAAAATTTCAAACCCTCTTCCTGCCGTACAGGTGTAATGAATAATTGGAAAAACAGATATCGTAAAAAAAATATAAATTTCCGAAGTTCAGCAATACCACGTATACCCACTTTCCAATCTACAGTCACGTTCCTCTTTCCAACCTTTGACAACTTGTTAGAAGCACAAAGGGCAAAGCAGTAAGTAAAGTATGATCTCATTGGTTCAGAATTCCTTTTTCAAAGTGAAGAAAAGAGATTAATATCCCTAATAATCCCTCTACCTCACTTCTACGTTTCCACCATTCATTTCCAAGCTTCTAAATATTTCAAAAACCTTTTATGGAATTTGGAATCATTAGAAGTAGTTAGGTCAGGAAATTATAGATAGGACTACATTCAGAGATATTAAAAGTTTTTAAATCATGAAACCTTCCTTTCTAGCTGAAGGTTGAAAGCTAAGGTATATCATCGAGAATATCCGGTCAATATTAACCATAAGAAAGATTACCCGAATGTATTTTTTCCTTAATAAAGTTAAAATTAATTCTTACTTTTCACAGATCTTTAAATTAAGCAAAGGTCTAAAGTAAAGCTGAACCTATGTAACTCCATTAACCCATGACAGGAGTTTGAATTTCCCTTCGGGAAACAGGTACTCCGCCATCTATTCAACTTATGGACAAGTTCTACCGTAAAGCTTACTGTAGGAGAACCGCAGTCTCGTTAGTACCCTTTTCTTATTCCGGTTATAGCAAAATATCCAAGGTATTTTAGAAAAGATACTGAAATAAATAACATAAAATCCTGAATCTAAAATCTACAGATCATCTTCTACCCATAAAGTTCTAATGAGTTTCAAAAACGTATTACAAGTTAGCAAAACTCAGTTGCGTTTCGATGTTTTCCCATATATATATTACCATTACACCGAAAGTAAGATTGGAAGTCATTTGGTATCGCCTTCAAGTTGTAATTTACAAAGTCGCACTTGTCCCTGGACAAGAGAAAAACTATCCTGACGAGATGAGACACATATAACTCTTATAGATCCCCCCTTTTTAAATTTTTTAACGAGAAATTATTACCTGAAATGGACTCGATACATGTGATGTAATGTTGTTGTTGTTCTCGTGTTCATGAATAAATGCAGTAGATAACACTAAATTCCGTCGAAAGTCTTGATCACTACCTCTGCTATTTGGGGAGCATCAGGACTGTAGAGGATTTTTCGCAAAGAGTCCCTTAGAGGGACCATTCCCATTTTTTGTAACTTTGTTGCGACGGTTGGGCATTCCAAGATGTGATTGGGCGTGAGTTGAAGATCTGGGCAGTGTTTGCATTGAACATAGGATATTGTCTTGTCTGGGTGAATCTTCATGCCCTTAAGGAGTTCAGTTCTCAATCTGGCAATTGTGGATGTTATAATTCGGGGACAGTCAAATTCCGTAACTAGGGATTTTTTAAAAGTGTGATTCATAATTCTATGTTTGGCTACTGCGTTACAATCATCAAGTGTGATGGTGGTGCACTTATGTTCGATGTCTCTAGCTTCTTTGGCGAGGCTATCTGCACATTCATTACCCTCAATGTTGACATGTGCGGGTATCCATTGCAGGATACAGGATTTTCTTTTGCTGTGCAGCTGTTCTAAAGGGGTTTTTTTAGAGGTATAGAACTTTAAATTGCAATAAAACAATGATGTATTATTCGATTGACATGAATTTTTTTTATTAGAAAGATAATCTTGTGGCATTACATTTTAAATATGATTTCTGGCATAGGACTGCCACGGCTGGCTCGGATGTAGTCTAATCTGGATGTCCAATTTTCGATGACTTTTTCCAACATTTGTGGCCGTATATCGGCAATAACACGGCAAATGTTGTCTTCCAAATGGTCAAGCGTTTGTGGCTTATCCGCAATGACTTTACATAGCCCCACAGAAAAGAGTCTAGCGGTGTTAAATCACAAGATCTTGGAGGCCAATATACAGGTCCAAAACGTGAAATTAGGCGGTCACCAAACGTGTCTTTCAATAAATCGATTGTGGCACGAGCTGTGTGACATGTTGCGCCGTTATGTTTTAACCACAATTCCTGGACATCATGATGGTTCAATTCAGGAATGAAAAAGTTAGTAATCATGGCTCTATATTGATCACCATTGACTGTAACGTTGTGGACTTCATCGTTTTGAAGAAATACGGACCAATGATTCCACCAGCCCATAAAGCGCAGCAAACAGTCAGTTTTTCTGGATGTAACGGTGTTTCGACATACACTTGTGGATTAGCGTCACTCCAAATGCGGCAGTTTTGTTGGTTGACGTAGCCGTTCAACCAGAAGTGCGCTTCATCGCTAAACAAAATTCGCTTATGAAAATCGGGAACAACGGCAATCTCGTTTGGGGCCCATTCGACGAATTTACGCCTTGCTTGATGATCGTTTTGATGAATTGCCAAACCAAACTGAGAATAAATCACTTGACAGCTGTTAAATAGGTCGCCATCTTGGAAAGTAATGCCAACTTAAACTTCTATACCTGGAAAAAAAACACTCGTTATAACGAATTTTGCCCAATAATAAGTGTAATAAATTCTTGGAATGATTGTCTAATGGTTAGAATGAATATTTCATTAAGCAAATGAAATGCAACAAATGTGCGTTGTCCTTGGCAGCAAACGATTCTTGTGTTCGTTCAATTGATATAAAACCAACTGCTTCGGTATGCAGTAGAACCTCTTTTTGTGCGGTCTTTTTTATGTGATTTTTTATGTGCGATATTTTTTAATGCGGTGTATGAATTGCAATGATTTTGGCGTACTGTAATGTCTTCTTTCTATTTACCAGTGGCGTAACAGAGAATGATAGGACCCCTATCCCCTGAAAGTCAGGTTTCGTCTTTAATATTTCCTAAAATGTGTAAATACGTATTTAGCGTTAGTCAAGCCTTGGGCCCCTAGAGTCTTGCCCCTCCCGTGACGTGGGGATGTACGTTACGCCACTGAAATGTAGACACTTCAAGACGCTCTCTTCATTTGTTAAAAACAGTCTCCCGACAATGCCCATTCAGTTGCTTTCTCTCAACGCTCCAGCAGCCCACGCTTGATTTAGGGCGAACCTTTCAATGACAGTGACATTATCAATAATTTGATAAATTATGAAGACGGACAAGAAGAACTGGATTCTTTGAGAGAGGATAAAAATACGCAGGGGTCCCGCTTTCTAACAAAAATGGAAAAAGAATTTTCTTAAAATAGATACCAATTAACCCTAGGTCACTCGCGCCTGTTTTTGCTACCGTGGTTACTCTCGAGGTGTAGAGAATACCCAAAACTTTTAACACTTGTATTTAAATATGAGAAAAAATTTAAGTAAATTATGATACATATTTATGAAGTACAAGATGTTTTTTGAATAATACAAAAAAAAATTATTAAATTGATTGCATACAAATGAAACTAACATTAATTTAAACTAAGCATACAAAATTTTCATCTTAAAATACATAATTTTATATTTTTTCATAAACCACAAGTAAAACGTATATACTAGTCATCAGTATACTTTATAATTAATGATAAGAATGGTAGAAAGTAGAAAAAAAATATTTTATTCACATTTTCTAAACATTCAAAGCTGATTGTATTCATATGCTCAAATGCTCGCAGGGAGCTCTCAACACTCCAGACAAACTTTTGAAGGTCTTTATTTTCCAATCTTCCGAGTAACATTGATTGCATCAGACCTGAAGGTTTAATGACCTAAAATGTGTAGCTACAGAAAAAAAATGGTTCTACGCATTTTTTTTAATCTTATGAGGCTTTTCTTGTTGCTGGGGTGTACAGAACACACCGCGCGAGTGATCGCCGGTTAAGAAGGGAGTATAAAATTCTAAAAAAAGGCTTCAATCATATATAGCTGATTATCGTGATATTTACAAGCAACTGACCACCCGACCTTCGTCACAAAAACTTATCTCTTACTTTATGTTGCCAAAAAATAAATCAATTGAAATTGCCCATTTAAGTGACGAAAGCGGTTTTGAACTTATTCATTACAGGGCTTTGGATTACGATAAGTAGCAATGAGTTATGTATGTGCATTTTGAAAACTTATCCGTATATACGAGAAATTATATGTTTTTAAAATGTTTTCATGTGTAATTTAATTATTTAGTTCGTTACAGCACTTTCTTATAAATTTCGTAAATAATTGGCGAATTTTAGAAGAGCGACTTTTTTTATGCGGTCCCTATCCACCGCATAAAAAAGTTTTTTTTTGTAGTATTTCCACGAATTAGTTTGTTTTATGTAAGAATTTATGATATTTTTGAATATATTTTTTTTTGCGCGTTTATTTTTATATGGTCCCTACATTTATTTTTATGTGGTCCCTATCTACCGCGCAAAAACAGGTTCAACTGTGTTATACACAAGACTGTGTTATACACAATTACTTAAGATAATATGCTTTTTAAATCAAGAGGTTAAACACAAATATGAAGGTTTTCCATTACATTATTAGTTTAATGATAGAGCAATCCAAGATAAAAATAACTTAAAAACAATGTAATGAAATATCCTAAGAAAAGGCCGGATAATGGCTAGTACATTATTAAAAAATCAGAATTGTCTTGGTTATCTGATATAAATACAAAAATGATTAAATTCAATTGCATATAACAACATCACGCAAGAGTATTAGAAGTTTGTGCTTATACAGAGTTTTTTTTTATATTTATCGCACTCAAAAGCAACATGCGGGTTTTCACCTACAAACCTCGCAATTTTGAACATGGGTCAAGGTTTATCGGAGATTATCGTAAGCTTTAAGAAGTACTCTCAATATAATTTGGGTAAATTGCATTCGCAATGAAATATAAATACTGCTACGGTTAATATTGCTTGTAAAAATAACTAAATTATAGATTTTAAATATTTAAGTAATTTTAGTTTAATTAATATATTTCATTTACTTCATAGAAGTAGATTTCAGTTTTAAGATGACCTTTTTTTTTATCGAAGTGATTATCATAAAAAAAAAGTTTGCGAAACAGTTTGTGCGAATTTTAGGGATTTTCAACATGATTGACTTTAAAGCAGGATCTAACTAGACCTTGTAAAATTTGCTTTTCAATGTAAGTTTCAAACCATTGAAGGTTAAGAAAAATTACAGAAATAACTGTTTTATTGATTCAGTGGAACATAGAATATGTGCTCAGTTAGTGTGCAGTCTTCATTCAGGAATACAATAATGAGAACACATATTAAATATTCTTCTCTATAGTGGTTTTCTAGAGAAAACTTCCGGTCACATGTTTCTGTCTACGCACCAGCTTCCTTACTTTGCCTAGAAAAAAGAAGAAAAAAGACAACTTCTGTCCTTTTCAATATATATATATATATATATATATATATATATATATATATATAATTTTTAGGTAAGTTACCTCTATCTTGTAATGGATTTAGATTTTCCTATCCATTACTTTCAATAGGTTTTTGCTCAGTATTATTTACATGAAGGGGGAAGGTGGGCTGGCCAAAAAACATGTTCAATCCCACTTTTATGTAAATTATTTTATGTATTAGCTGTCCTAAGTCAGCAATGTTTATAATACACAGCAGCATCCATTTTATAATTTTTAATCTCGGTTGCTCATGCGTCCTTCATTGTGTGATTTTCCTACTGTCTTTGTGTTTTTCGAATGTGATTGTTGGATGTTATCTCTTGTTTGTAGAGAATTAGACTACATATATATATGTGTGTGTATAAAAATTCACGTTAATTTTCTCATGAGAGCTTCTTCATTTGTAATGGCCCTGAGCCCTCCAGGGGCATAATCAACGGTTAGTTTACCTGCCTAACACTTCAACTACCACTACATCTATCACTTTTCCCATTTAACACTTCAAAATTATGTGCTCAGGTTTTTAGATTAGTGGTTATGTAAGCTACATCGATCGACAATTGTCTGCCAATCACAGGAGTTTTTCATAGGCCATTGAACTTTTGGAGTTTTTGGTTGGTAATTTGTATATAAGCTACGTTTTTCTGGCAAATTGACGCCGCTGCCTGTTTTCATAATGTCTCTACGTTAAGTTTTCTGTCATGCTTTTTATGTGTGTGATGATGATCAATAAATGTTGATTGTTATTTAAGATATTACCTCCTCACAATTGTGAATCCAGAACAATCACTAAACTATTTAAATATTAAAAAGCTTCAACAATATTCGATTTTATTAAAATGTAAAAACACTCTCCCCGATGTTTATACACTGCTGTTTGTAAAAATTCCAACACCGTGAAGCAATCATCAGAATTAAATGAACTCTGCAGCAAATGACAATTATAGGATGTTACGTAAAATAGTAAAGTTTCAGAGCCACCGCGCATGCGTGGCGAGCACAGAGCCCTCTGAACTGATGCTGAATGCGCATAAATAGAGGGCTGTAGCGAGATGTTGAAAATAGTAATTATTATTTGATAGTGGCGAACGTTTAGTGAGACCTAAGTATGCCTCCACGACGAAAAAAGGAGAAATTCCAACAATTTACGGAGTTTGAATGGGGGATTATTGGCTTTCGAGAAGGAGGATTTTCCTATCGCGCAATAGGAGCTTGTGCCCAGCGGAATATTTCCACAGTGATACGAGTTCGGAAGAAGGGAACCGATGAGCACCGAACAACTTGAAAAACTGGCAGTGGACGACGGAAGGTAGCGTTAGCGTGTGACGATCGAAACCTGCTCCGCATGACGGTGAATGACCATACACCTTCTTCCAGGCAGTTGGCAACAGGTTGGTCTACTGCTACAGGTTTAAAAATGTTGGCTTTTCGTCAATTCGTGGACGTCTGCTGCACCTTTGTTGGTCGGCGTCTCGCTCGTGATCCGCGTCCTGCAGCTTCAAAAGACGAACTTTTGCTGCGCATATAAGACATATGGAATTCTCTTCCACAAGCAGACATTCAAAATTTGTTTGACTCCATGCCACGTCGAATAGCAACACTTACTGCAGCGCGTGGTGGCTACACCGCATAATGATTTCGGTTACTTAATATTGTTTTTGCTTTGAAAATTTCGTCATTTATTTGTACTAATACAAGTCGTTTGTGCATTTAATATTATTTAATTATGATGATTCCTTCATGGCGTTGCATTTTTTACAAACAGCAATTTATATATATGTGATTCTGACCACTGTTGCCAAATCATGTCAGTTCTGAACTGAATATTTCCTCTCATGTCTGATAATTACTAGTTGTCGGAGCTGTACTGACTTTAGATGCCCGAAGAAAAACACCATGACGTGAATGATGACGACAAAGCCTTGTGTTTTCTTTTTGTTAGACAACAGACGGCTCATACGACGAAAAAGACGATTTTAGTATCTTTATTTCACCTATGTGTATAATAATAATGAAAATAGAAATAGCATACACATAAATTCGCTAGTTAATGTAAAAATTATTGTCTTTTCTTGGAATCCACCTGGCATCTACGACAAAACCCAGAAATGACATGAAGATTTGCGCCCGGAAACTTAAAAACTGATTATGACGTTTTGGACCCAGTAACCTCAGCAACAGCAAAGGGTACGTGCATTAAAACATTTTAAATGATATCAAGGCTATTGGCGTAACATTAAAAAGTTTAAAATAGAAAAAATAAAACTGCTCTATGAACTAATACACTGCTGGACAATTGCTAAGGACGGATCACAAATTGCTATGTAACATAACATTAAGCGAGACATGAGGCCTAGTAGGATAAAATATAGTTGCCACACTGTTCAGACATTAGAATAAAGAATATTTATTGTTCTCTGGAAAGTACAAAAGCTGTGAAACATCTGAAAGAAAAAAATGTTCATTTGATCTGCGTACGGAGAAATGGAACAATGCATCTAAAAGTCAGCATGCACCTTAAAGAAAGGTATCAGTACGGGATATGTCCACCGTGGAGTGTGATGCAACATTCCACACGTCGTACCATACTTTGCACAATATTATCCAGTAGTTTCAGTACATTCCAGTAGTTTTAAATGACTTCCACAGCCGTGAAACAACGTTGTGAGCGATGTCGAACTCCCTGGTAACATCTGTAATTTTTCGCCCTTCTTCGATCTTTCCAATAATTGGGCCACGCATAAAATCATCTATGTGATGTCGGGAAGACATGCCAAAAATTTTAAGTTCGTCTATTAAATCTTTCCTGTAAAACTTTGACTTGAAACAACAACTGTCCACACGCGTCAAAACTTTAAAGCTCTTATGAACGCTATCACGTGATGAACAGACGTCGAAAAAAATTTGCATACTCATACTTCTTACTAATATCCCGCACTTATTCTAATTTTCCACATTTTGCTTCCTTTCATTTTTTGGTTGCTATGGATGATAGTGTTATCCGTCCTTAGCAATTGTCCAGCAGTGTATTTGACGATGACCAATTGTAAAAAACTGCGCAACTAAGGCGGTTTTACTTCCATCACTGACAGTGAGGAATTTACGAATGAACTGAAAGACGTACAGATAACCAAAGTTAATTGATAAAAAACTAAAAATGTGTCAAAATTGACAAAATATAGATCAAAATTTAGATGAATTCTCGCGAAGCGTACTCTTTTGCAACGATGCACACAAATACGTAGAGATAAAATTACTCAAGTTATTTCTTTTTTTTAGAATTACTACTAAAAAAAACCACGAGTAAAAAAAGACGGGAAGAGGTTGTGAAGGATATTTTGTCTGACACACACTAGCAGCAACAACTGGCCATTTAACTCCAGCGCTAACAAACAGAAGTATTTTTCTGTTGTTTTACACCCTCCTCATTATGCACACTGTAACCAATAAAAATAAGTATATTTATGTTTTAAGCTCTATGTACTAAAATTTTTAGAAATTTTTTAACGCTGCCCACTTAGATGTAATTTCTAAAAAAAAAAAACATTTTGTATGTGTGCGTGTACGTGTGTGTGTGTGAGTTTTGTTTAAAATTTTATATTATTTATTTAAAAAAACTAATACTATTGGTAGCAATTGAATATGGCCCTTTGCCATGATGAATTTCGTGGGTCTCGATTTGGCGATGGCGATCATGTGACCTTAGTAACAACAACAACAGGTCTTTTTAATGCAGAAATCTTAAAAGAAAAAAAAAAATGTTAAGGTAAATGAATCGGATACTTTACTTTGTCTAGTAGGCAACGATCGCTTCGATTTGCTTCTAAATTGCCACTTTAGTCGAACGTAGTACCAGATTCTTTCAAAGATGTCTACAGATACCATGATGGAGATGCCCAACCAACATCCCATCAGACCTCCAATGTAGCCGAATAATTGTTCCCTCTGAAAAAATATACAATAAAACAATTCGAAACTGAGTAAGAAATAAATTAAATATAGGTATTACATTTTTGTATCCACAGTTTACACGATTTAAAAATTTTAAATTATGTTTAAAAATTTCTAATTAAAAAATAATTAATAATAATTTGTAATTCACAAAATGAAGAAAATTATTATTTTAAAGAACGAAAAGGAAAACAGCAGTTTACATTTATAAATAATGAAATTGTAACTTTAGCTCATAAAATAGTATAATAAATTATGTTTAAGCAAATGCAGGAATTATGTAATTAATAACAAACAGTGTTATTGGATCAAATGAATAGAAAAAGTTTATGAACCAGTGTGTTAAGAAATATTGGTAGAAAAAAAAAGTTGAGCAATATTCTTAAAAATTATATATACCATTCACACATTCCGGCGCATAACACGCACTTTTAATAGAAAAAATAAGATCGAAATATTAGGAATGTGTTATACAGCGGGTATAAAAATAATACCTTTAAAACTAAAGAAAAGATTAACCTAAAAAAAATAGATTTCGTTTTGGCCTCGTTTTGTAAATGTCTTTTCATCTTCTAACATCCACATATCCCGCTGTCGTTTTAAATTCACCTTAAATGGCTTGTTGGATGCATACATCCACCTGAATATCATGTCTGAGTTGCACTTCACCAGCAATTTATTCATATTTTCCGCTAGCTATGATCTGAACATGTCCCAAACTAAAGGCTTTATCACACGTATACGTATTTGGAGCAATTTTTTTCTTTCAAGCAACTGTTTCGAACAATTTCTAACTAGTTGTCATAGCAACGGCTTCAAACAACTTTTCCCTTGTGAGGTGAAAGAATTGCTAGAAATTTCAGCCAATGGGGATCTTCATCTCCCTGCTTCATAAACAAGATGGCAGCCTTCGGCTTCCTCAAAACATCAGAAATGGTGTAGAATATTTTAATATCGTATAATATTTTTGAACGGCAAGACGCTCAATTTCTGTTTACGTCCGTTAACAAAAGCTTGTACGGAATAGAAGAAATAATATTGGATGTTCTTTTTCGAAGCAGAAAAATCGGTGGGTAATTTTTTAATGTGAACAGAGCGTGCTGATGCCAGAATGAATCGTTTTGCTTACGGCAACCCTACATTCTCACAGATGCATGAAAATTTCCGAAACGGTTGTTCGAAAGATACTCGAGGTTTTGGAGATATGCGTGTGATGCTTTAAATATTTCTGGATTCCTTAAAAGTCCAGGATGCTTTCGCCAAACATTTATTATCTACATTTTTATATTGCTTTTGTCCATCTATTTTACTGTTGATGTTGCTTATACTCAAAAAGATCTGACATATGTCATATCAGCTCCAGAAGGCTGTTGAGTGCCAAGAAATCCATAACAACAAGGGGATCAGAAGTCCCTTTTAGAAAGTCCGATGTAACCCAAAAATATGATCCAGTGAAATCTGTTCTCATGCACATAAAATACATCTTTCAGGAAATTAAATTTCTCGGCATTGTTTCTTTTATAAAAATAACCCTTTGAGTTGAATGCTGAACTGTCCTCTAATAAAAGAGCACTGCGAGGAAGGGAGATATATTGTTTGTTTTTTGTGAACTGCTTTTATCGAGTAGTAAGAGTATTGTAAGTAATTTTAGGTTTGTGTGAATAAAAAGGTGCAGGTTATACGTCAAATTCACTTAAAATTAATAAATGTAGATTGAAAGCGTAAAAGCACAATATAAGTTGGATTATACAGTAATTATATTTTCAAAAAATCGGAAGTTCCGTAGATAATTACAAAAATATATTAATAGTTTTATAAAATGTTCCTGAAAATTATCCGATATATTTTTAGTTTGATTATGCACATAGCAATTTGATGTCAAGGAAAAGTAAAAATGTCATGAAACGGTCTCAATTGATATTTTTAAAATGTTCATTAAAATGTTCAACTAAAATCAACAAAACAAGAAAATCACATTTTTTCTCTCTCTCTGCAATTCCATCTTAAAAATCTGATCTCGAATAATAGCAGTTATAGACTAATTTGATCAAAGTTAAAATTCTTTTTGCAACGTGGCATTTTTTGTCTCATTATATTTTGACACATTACTAAAATATTGAAGAACAAGTAAAGTAACTTACACTGTACAATGGATTATGTGAAATCACGGTAACTTCAGTATCATCCAAAAAATTTTAACTTTAATTCTATCTCTGCAAAAGAAAAAGGTATATATATATATATATATATATATATATATATATATATATATATATATATATATATATATATATATTTCTTATTATCGTATCGCAATTAATTTTATGCGGTTCTGCTCTAACCTCTCGTATTTGGCGGGAACACGTTACTGCACTCTTGGCCATTGTTTACACTCCGAGTTAGTAGGTTATGTTTTTGTTCCCCTATGTTATTTAGTTTAATGATTTTTTAATATTTAAATTCTACATATATAATTCTTTCCTTTCCTCTTGGTACATAGTATGACAAATTACAGGTGAAGGTTGGCTGGCCGCAAAAACTTGTTTAAACCTGCAATCCTGGTTCCTAAGGCCAGGAGTTTGTCTTTATACTATGTGCCTTCTTCCTAATTTTAGTTATCTTAGGTATATAACTATATGTTTATTTTTATATTTTTGTTTATATATTTGTGTACATGTATAAATTTTTATATATATATGTGTATGTATATGTATATAATTATATATTGAAATTTTTTATATTGGATTATATATATATATATATATATATATATATATAAGACGCATTTGTTGTCTGTTTGTCTGTTCCCTCATAACTCGAGATCCAGACACCCAAATAACGTGAAACTTGGTACACGTACACAAAATTACACCAGAAACGTTCTTAAATAGGTTTGGCGTTCATAATTCCTTCCAAATTTTTTAAATTTTAATTTTTAAGTGATTTTCCAGTGTTATGACGTCATATGTAGTCACGTTTCTCACTAAGTGGACAATTTATACTTTACATGTATTTTTTTAAGATTATTACATATTTTACTGTAGCTTTGTTTATCGGTTGGAATATTTATTCAATTTTTTATTCTTTGATATTTAATTAGGATTATTTTTCGAATAAATAATTTTTTAAGGATAATTCTTTCAACAACTAAAACTTTGTTTTGTTGTTTTGGCAACATTTAGGTATTATCGCGGGATGTTTATGTGCGTGATTTGCTTGCAAATTATAACTTATTTATTTATTTCTTTAGAATGCGAAGATTATAATTTTGACAAGCTAAAACTTCTCATTGATAAAGGTTATATTTCAGTTCGGTTCAAATGTAGTATAGGGGCACTTTGGATTTTGGCGATTTTTTTCTTCGGATTTTTATCTAAATGTCATGGTGAGATACGAATTCATTCTAAAATAAATAATACCGAAAAAAGTACCTTGGGGACCACTTTTAGTAACCAAAATAAAGGACTGCGCCAAGTAGCCCCTATACTACACTTGATCCAATAATATGGTTCTTTGCAATTTCATGTGTCTTTATTTTAACCTTTAAGGGTATAATACTACTGGCTTCAGTGCATAAAATTGCCATGCAGAAAATCATACTGCCCAAGCAAAAGCAGTGCTGGTAGTAATTACATATCAAACTGGTATAGGCATCAGAGAATGAGCAAAACAGACAAATGGCTTAAATACCTTTTGAGGAAGCAGGTGGTCATAAGATAAATTATTTTTGGAACTTATGTACTATCCTGGCTATCGCCAACATTCAAAATAACTTGCCAAGTTGGCAACCCCGATTTTACATGTCATATATATATGTTGAATTTTGAGTCGTGCTTCGTTTCATATATCGCCAATAAGTTGCGGTTATATGTAAGTACCTTATTTTTCAAATTATGCTTTTGCATTGATAAAGTTAGTTCAGTTCTTTTATGTCGGTTAATGTTAGTATTGTACTTCATTTTTCAATTTATTTTATGCTCGGGATGTATATATACTTTGATAATTTTTGTAGTACTTGCGTATTATTGCACAATCGCCAACGTTCAAGACAACTCGCCACTTTGCAATTCCAACTTTGTGTGAGTTGAATTAGCAATCATGTGCTTCATTTTGTATAATGTCACCAATAGTTTGCAATAATACATAAGCCTAATTCTGTACATTACTATAACATTAGACTGGCCGCAACATACCAATTTGGCGTGATTTCAGAATCATGCCAAAAATGATTATGTTGAGGGAAGCAGGTAGTGGTAAGATAAATTATTTTGGCACCTATGTGCTATCCTAACAATCGCCAACATTCAAAATAACTTGCCAAGTTGGCAACCCCGATTTTACGTGTCATATATATATGTTGAATTTTGAGTCGTGCTTCGTTTCATATATCGCCAATAAGCTGTGGTTATATGCAAGTACCTTATTTTTTCAAATTATGCTTTTGCATTGATAAAGTTAGTTCAGTTCTTTTATGTCGGTTAATGTTAGTATTGTACTTCATTTTTCAATTTATTTTTTATGCTCGGGATATATATATATACTTTGATAATTTTTTTAGTACTTGGGTATTTTGCACAGTCGCCAATGTTCAAAAACTCGCCACTTTGGCAATTCCAACTTTGTGTGAGTTGAATTAGCAATCATGTGCTTCATTTTGTATAATGTCACCAATAGTTTGCAATAATACATAAGTACCTCTAATTCTGTACATTACTATAACATTAGACCGGCCGCAACATACCAATTTGGCGTGATTTCAGAATCATGCCAAAAAATGAGTATGTTGAGGAAGCAGGTAGTGGTAAGATAAATTATTTTGGCACCTATGTGCTATCCTAACAATCGCCAACATTCAAAATAACTTACCAAGTTGGCGTGTAACCCTGATTTCGCACGTCATATATATGCTGAATTGCGAGTCATGTGCTTTGTTTCATATAATGTCGCCAAAAAGGTTGGGGTTATAAGTAAATACCTTATTTTTCAAATTATGCTTTTGCATTGATAAAGTTAGTTCAGTTCTTTTATGTCAGTTAATGTTAGTATTGTACTTCATTTTTCAATTTATTTTTATGCTCGGGATATATATATATATATACTTTGGATAATTTTTTGGTTCACTCCCTAGGAGAGCCCCCATCCTTGGCGCGAATTACTTTGGTTGGCGATAATTGCGCCGTCATGGTAACCTTGCTTTTAAATACAACATATGGCAACCCTAACTTTTCTAGAATTTTCGTCATTTGTGGGCGCGCATTTCAAATTTCATTTTGTTGTTGGGCACCGGGTTGAAAGTATGGCTGCGCTTGTAAGTGAATACACGTTAGAATTCTTTACGTTCTTGAATGCTAGAGGCAAGAAAGAATTGATTGAATGGTGTATGAAAGGATTAATTGCTTCAAGTTATGAATGTCTTAAATGTAATGAGCAAATGGGATTAAATGAACGAAAGAGTGTTGTTTTTTTGGATGGATTTGAATGGAGATGTCGAAAAAAAAGGTGTGAATATGCATGATTGCAGAAGTATAAGAAAGAATTCGTGGTTTTCCAATAGTAAGTTAATCGGCAATAAAACGTTTTCTCCGTAATCACACCAGTCACGCAGAAGGCATGTTCGACCATTACCTCGCTGAGTATTTATGGCGGCGCTCTCGCGATCACTCACTCAGCGACGAGACTTTCCAGAATTTTTTAAAAGCAGTTACACTTTACCCTCCACTTGGGAAGGATCAACAATAAGAAAGTAAGTGCTGTTATATTTTTTATCTTAAATGTTAAATTTCTGTATTGTTTACATGTATTTTCATTGCACATCCATCTTATACTGCTATATTTACTTGTCACCGTTGTCGGGTTTGCTTGGCGCCATTTCGTTTTCGCTTGGCGCTTTTTCCGGTTTGGCGCCAAGGGTGGGGGCTCTCCTAGGAGTTTACCAATTTTTTTAGTACTTGGGTATTTTTGCACAGTCGCCAACGTTCAAAAAACTCGCCACTTTGGCAATCCCAACTTTGTATGCGTTGAATTGGCAATCATGTGCTTCATTTTGTATAATGTCACCAATAGGTTGCAATAATACGTAAGTACCTTTAATTCTGTGCATTACTATAACATTAGACTGGCCGCAACATACCAATTTGGCGTGATTTCAAAATCATGCCAAAAATGAGTAGTTAACCAATATGAAATTAATATTATGAGTATTATCTTAGCCTGTTTTATCTTTCCCTCCAGAGTAATCCTTAATTAATTCAATGTATAAGTTTTGTTTTTTTTAATATTTTAGTACTTACATTTTTTTTTTTTTGGTTATTATGTACTACAAATATTTTTTTGCACATTGCGATGTCTTTGGCAAAATTAATCAGTGGTATTTTTCTTAAATATGTTTTTTTATCTGTTTTTCTGTTTTTGACAATTTTTAAAATTTTGTTTGATGTCTGTCTGAAATGCAAATAGCAAAATAAATATTTTACAATATATATATATATATATTGTGTTTGTATGAAAATGTTTATACTGATTTATTCAAAATATTGAGTCATCTTTTATTTTTGATATCTTTTTAAGATTTAATTTTATGTTATAACTAGCTATACCCAGCTAAATGTTGCTGTTGCTCAGTCAGCTTTAAAATACTGGTACACCATAAAGTATGTCATGAAGCTTACAAAAGTAATAATACACAAGAATTCAAACAAATCTATATGCATATAAGACGCATTTGTTGTCTGTCTGAATAAACTTTCTCTTTCACACTACATCATTTGGATAAATTTTCAAAATTTGTTTGTGTGGTTAGTAATTAATTATAATGCTATAATTTTAATTGAATAAGCAGATATTGCATTTTTATGTATAAAAATAGTTATAACTACTGTACTGTATTTTTTCAGTGAGTGAATATTAACGTTGCACTGTTCAGCTACATGAGGGCTTTTGGCGACGGACCATATAATTTTGAACCATAGTCAAGTGACGTGGACAACACCTGAGCTGGCACCCCCTTCTCCTAACTACCATGCCACACCAATTTAGCAGGAATATTCTACCAATACTTAGCTGGAATATTCTTTGAAATCCACTCTTCCAAGATATATGATGGCACGGGTTCTATGATGAGTATTTTAACGGCGAAGGCAAATAGTTTTGTAGCAGATATTACATTTTCAGCTGCGAGCGTTTTCAGCAGATTGCAAAGATTATCATTTTTGTGCCCCAAAATAGTTAATGTCAAAATTTAAGTGTCTTATGTTTATAGAGACCTTAGAAAACGATTTGACTATTTATTTTAAGTGAATGGTGTATATAATTAATTTTACAGTGGAATATATTTAATTAATTTATTAGCTCTAACCGATTAAATTTCCCTAAGTGGAGTATTTTGTTTATGTATGTCCTTTAATTTTCAATGTAGTGACCTAAAAAAATATTGCATGAAAAAATTTCTGTAGATCATAATGCGGTAGATAAAGCATTAACGTGCATCACTCTCCTACACGGCGGGTCTTACAAAGCTCTAATAAAGTTTGAGCTATGAAAGTAGCTAGACATTTGCCAACTTGACTCTATTGTCAACATTTCGCTATTTTTTCCATTGAATCACCATTGTTATTTAGGAAACGGTGTTGCTTGCGAGTATTACAATTTTCACATAAAATAAATTCAACAGAAATTTATATTAATGTATGACACTTTCAGATATAAATTATTTACAATATTTTAAGCGTCAGAAAACTTATAACAATGTGTTACTTTTGCTGAGCAGAGATCAGCTTAGGGAGGTATTTTCAAAAATCAACCCTCAAGAGTTTTACGGGGAGTTATAAATATAAAAAAATCCTTTTTTATCAGCTATTAGATCTACAGACATAAAATTTAACAAAGGTATTTTTCTTTCTTTTTTTCTTCAGCTGAGATATGTGAAAAGCTTTTTTTGTTTAATTTGCAATTCACTTAAAATTAACTCATTAAAAACTTCTTTATCCTTCAATCTGTGTTGTTTAACCTTTCAGTTCACCCGTGCGAAGAACGGGTATACCAGCTAGTATATATATATATATACTCACTTTCAAAAGTTTTGCACGGAGAGGAAAATGCTAATTTCCGGAAGCCAATCAGAATTGAAGAGGATGCAATTCGCTGCATGCAGAGGTAGATAAAAGTATGCAAATATGTTATGTAACATTATGTAACAAGAAATATGCAAAAAGGGCAGTCTTATAAGAAGCCAGCTTTATGAAGGGTTACAGAAGTTGATTGTAAATGCTGATATAAGGTGTTTAAAACTTTCGTACGATTTAATTTCAAGACATACGTGTTTCAATGACTTCCAGAAAACGAATGGAAGATTCTGAGCACTGGCGTGCTGTGAGGCGCATTGAAGCAGGACAGTCGATCGCAGATGTTGCTCTTTTCTTCGGCGTTCAACATTCTGTAATTTCACGTTTATGGAGACAATTCCAAACCACACAGTCAGTTGCCCGAAGGCCCGTGGTGGTTTCCCAAAGGTTACATCCCCTGTGGAAGATCGATATGTTGCTATTGTAGCCAAGCGGAATCGCAGAGCGACCTTCACAGGTGTGACATCTATGGTTACAGCCTCCATTGGTAAGTTTATATCTGCAGCTACTGTACGCCGAAGACTACATATGAATGGACTGTATGCCCGGGTACCTCGAGTTTGTGTTTCTCTATCCGTCCTATCAAGAGGGGCACGATTAAAGTGGAGCCGGGAACATGGCAATTGGACTGTGTCTGTCTGGGGCAATGTCATGTTAACTGATGAGTCAAGATTTGCTCTATAGCCAGATGACAAGCATATAAGGATATGGCGTAAACAAGGAACAAGCAATCAGCCCCAAAACATCACCGAACATCATGCATTCCGAGGCGGAAGCACAATGGTGTGGGCAGGGATTTCATTAGGATACCGCACTTACCTGCATATCTTTAAACAAGGTTCTGTGACGGCTGTCCAGTTTCGAGATGAAGTCCTAGAATCCATTGTGAGATTCTACGCTGCAGCAGTTGGCCCTACTTTTGCTTTAATGGACGATAACGCACGTCCCCATAGAGCCGACATCGTCGATGACTACCTGGAGAATGAAGGGATTGCGCGTGTGGCGTGGCCAGCATATTCGCGCGATCGTAATCCCATTGAAAATCTTTGGGATGCTTTCGGTCGTGCTGTATCTTCACGTTTCCCAACTCCAGCCACTCTTACTGAGCTGGAAACTGCTCTACAAGAAGAATGGCGATTGCTTAGTTCTGCGGTGGTTGACCACCTAATTGAAAGCATGGTCAGAAGGAGTAAACTTTGCATACTGATGAGGGGGGATCCCATACCCTATTAATGTCTTTTTTTCATTTTATGCTGTTTATTTTCACTTTATACATAATTCTGCTTAAGTCTCGAGTATGACATTATCTGATAACTTACAATAATTTGATATTGTTTTCATTTCTGTATATAATTAATGATTTTGTTTTATGTATAAATATATATGCTACTTTACTGCCAAATTTTGTGTCAATCAAAGCAGTATTTGTTGATTTTTTTGATTTTACATCTTCGTGCTTAACTTTTGGAAATGAGTATATATATATATCGTTCTGTATACTTTCGATTTCAATACGAGCTACTTTTCATCAATTAAAAATGATGTTGAAAACATTACTTTAATTTTTATTTCAGCTACTGGGAGAACATTTTGTTTAGATTAAGTCCTTTTTTTTCAAATTCAATTTTTACGTACATGGGGATTTCAAAAAGTAAGGTAACAAATCCATTCAGGAAATAAAAAAATATATACTATGTAAGAAGGACACAGAGGCATATTACTTCTTTACATAGTCATCATACTTATGGAGGCATTTGGTCCACCGTTATAACGAACTATCGAAACCAGCTTTGTGAAACTCAGCGTCAAGGCTGTACATTCCCAGTATTGTGTGCACTGTCAATGGGGATAAAGAGTTCTTGTGCAAATTTACTCAGAGTAATGAACGATCATCTTGAATCAAATTTTCGACATGGCAAATATGAGCATGTGTGGTGGACGTGTTTGGTCGCAATGCTATTAATTCATCACAGTTTTGTCTGTGTCAAATTCCGTGCACTAAAACCACACCTGTTTCTCTGACAAAACAATTATACCGTATACTTCTAAAAACTGCCAATTAATTGCAGCTGGTGAATTTTTCTTTAAACGTAAAAACCGTATCACATTTCTTATTTCAATCGAGGACTGAGATTTTGTCATGTTACTGGAGAACCAGCTCTACCTACTGGCGACGTTTGAATGCTGCGATCGTCTTCAGTATCTTCAGAAGGATATTTCATACGGATAATTTGCACACAGTTAGAGCTCTTGTTACCTTACTTTTGAAATCCCTACGTATTTTGCTAAAGATGTTACAAATCGTATAAGCAAAATAACACCTATTTGAAAAAAATATCAAGTAAACAACTATTAAATAATTGAAAAAGTTCACATAAAGAAATTTAAGTTTTGAATTTGGCATCGCTGTCTGCTGCGAATAAAGGGGTTAGGAAGTCAACTGTTTGCCTTAAAGGATACAGTTGCAGATAAGATATTATTTGTGTGCTATTATTTTACTATGTCAGGATTTGCATAAATTCATGATTATTAAAGTTTACCTAGTATTAGCCTTAGTGTCATCCAAAATTGAGGGTGAGGGGATGCAAGAACTGTGTCTAAAATTGTGGATTATGTATAAGGAAACAATGATTTTTGTTTTAGTGTTTAAGACCTTCTTGGGCAATCATAAATATGAACGCAACGCGGAACTGCTTAACACATCGGTTAAAAATAATGGCAAAACGAGGTGTAGAATAATCCTAGAAGTACATTTCCTGAATGCTACTTAGATAAATTTAAGAAAATCATGGGAGATCAACCGGGGGAACGAGAATGAAGGGAACTTAATGAAATTTTTCGAACATCGCTACCAAAATCAGTACAATGAGAACATGATAGGAGACTTAATTAGAAGAAAGAAATTAACTGTGCAAGCGTTCCTCTAGTAAACATATTTAGTTTATAATCTTTTGCAATAGTTTTATTCGCGCAATTGTAGTGTAAATATAGGTTACTTTTGCTTTACATGTGTTTTAATTTACTTTATGTAATTGAAAGCATGGATTAATAAATCTTCTTGTTTGAAAAATGTCAAATTCAAAATAAAAGTATCCTGAATGCTGAAACAAAGTTTGATATGAATAATAGCTATTTTTAACTATTTTCAAACAAAAATTATTGAAAAATATACTCATGTTCATAAATTAAGGATAATTCAAAGTCACGCGGAAATCGAACTCTAGAATAAATATACCACTCGTAAAATAACTACACACACCTTCAATAATCATATGCAAATTGCATGAAGCCACCAGATGATACCAATAGTACGTCACAGTGAGAGAGTGTGAGAGGGGTATAAGAAGGAAACAATAAAAGACAATAAAAGACAGTTAACGCGTGTGTGTTTCATCTCTACAGCCCAAACTAAGCAACCCAGAAGTATGAAACTTGGCACATAATTATTCTAGGTCCTGATGATGAGCACTACGAAGAGTTTTTATCGAAATTCGCTTTAGATTTTTTTAAAATTAAATTTTTAAACGATTTTTCTATTTTTTTTCAACAACTGGGTTTTTAGTTAGTTGTTTTGGCAACAGTCTCATTTGTTTTGCTTATCCATTTGAAAATATTCCGAACCATTTTTACATTCAACGCATTTTATCCTTTTACTTAATTTTTTAAAAAAAGGATGTAATTTAATTAAAGTTTTAATTCCTTCTATATTCTAGGTTACTTCATATTTATTTGTTTATTTTATTAATGTTTAAAATTTTATGTTTAAAATTTTCCTTCAAAATTAAGGCTTAATGATTCTTTTTTAGATAACCTTTTGATTTAAATTAATGCAATAATTTCTATTTTAGTGTCACACAGTTTTATGTTTGTTTATTTTCTGAACTGTAATTTTCTTGCTTATAATCATGTGATAACGAGACTAAAAAGTCAATTTTTTTCGTCAAAAAATTATTTGTGAAGCTTTTTGTAAACAGAAGCGTGGATAATGAGGTACTTATGTTCTAGCATCACCCCACAGCAAAATTGATCACACACACAAGCTAATCAAACCTTGATACCAAAACAACAAAGATTCTAACATATTTTATATAAAATCGGTCAGATTTTGTCGGAAAATGACGCGATTCGTGAGGTGCCAATAAGCTAAAAAATGATTCGTGAAGATTTTGTGAACAGTAGCTTAGATTAAGGGGTACTTATGTTTTAGCGTACTTCCATCTGTACCCAGCTCATTAATAAGTATAGCGTAAAACTAAGTTATCACCTGAATATTGGTACATTTCAGCAGTACTTCTTGCCTACTTCCAACTGCATATCATGACCATTTGGTCAAAAAAATATGTACTTATGTATTATCGCAGCCTATTGGCGGCATTATATGAAACGAAGCACACTGTTGCCAATTCAGAATGGACGACACATAGGAAATGGCAGTTGCCAACTTGGCGAGTTATTAATAGAGTTGGCAACTAACTATACATAAGTACCAAATCTTCCTATGACATTTCGGTTCTTACATATTATTCCAACCTATTGTCGACATTACATGAAACGAAGCGCATGGTTGCCACAATTTACCACGTAGAACACATGCAAAATTTTGAACGTTGGCATTGGTGCGATAAAATGTAAGTAATAACATTTTCACCCATTGAAAAAGAAAAAGGATAGTACTTTTCCTGATACTTACATATTAAGCGCAGCCAAAGTGGCACATTTTTCACCAAAATTTTACTGTTTTTGTTTCATATAAAACACATAAGAATCTGTTTTGATATTGTGGTGCAAATTTTGCTTCAGTGATGCCAATACATAAGTGCCTTTTCTTTTATTGCCAAATTCCATGTTTTTCAATTGTAACAGAAAAGTAGAAAAATAAGACTAAAAGAAAATGACACTCAATTCAAACTGATTAGAATTAACAGATTGTCAAAGGTGTGTGTGATTTAAGTTAAAATTTCTATTTACTTATAAATTTCTTGATTTTTTTTTCTTCTAGGCTGCCTATGGTAGTTTCATCAAAATCAGACCTTAATTTATCTATTTTAAAGTAGCTATTTGGTTTGAGTTAATATTATAATTTCTACTATGTGTAAGGTTACTATTATATTTATTTTTATTTTATGTTATACTGTCCATATATGATATATATATTTATTTCACTTATTATTATAGCGATTTATCATTGTATGTACTCATTCATTTGCTCTTTGCAATAAAATTATAATTTTTAGTAGTATTGCAAAAAACTGTTGTCTCAATTAATTTTTGAGCAACATGGTTTATTATTTGACTCATTCAGTACTGTTTGCTCTGAACAATAAAATTGAAAATCCTAGCTAGCAGTATAACAAAAAAAGAATATAGTGATAAATTAAACTAATGGAAAAACAGTTTATTGCTGAAATATAAAAAAAACCCCTTTTTTCAAGAATTCATTAACGCAGTACATTTTTTATATAAAAAAAGAAGTTACCGATAAGGGAAATTTGGAAATTTTAACTTAAAAATTAACCCCTTAAAAAAATTTTAACTTTAATAAAAATATTTGCAAACACAAGTTTATTCTAAGCGAAGATCAAAGCTGATAACTCGGAGAGTGATTTTGAATGTTCACATTGGTGCGATAAAATACAAGTACCAACATTTCCTTCCATTCCATCCGTATATTTATCACCGCAGCCAAAATTTCACTTCTTTTCACAAAAATTTGATTTTTTTTCTTTTTCATATAAAACATGTAAGAATCTATTGTTTTGATATCGCAAATTTTGCTGAGGTGACGTCGATACGTAAGTACCCTTTTCCTCTATTGTCAAATTCCCTTGTAACAAAAAAGTAGAAAAATGTAACTGAAAGAAATGACAATTAAAACTAATTGGGATTAACAGATTGCCAATATTGTGCGATTTAAGTTAATTTTTTTTTTTTACGATCGAGATTTTTTTACATGTTTTTTTTTTGTATTATCCATCTAGGGTTGTGCTTGGGCTACAATTTATCTGATTTTGATATCAAGTTAGTAAGCCCCAAAGTAAGTAAAGCTTGAAATTAAATCATTGCCTGAATATCGGTACACTTTAGCGTTACGTCTTACCTACTTCCAACCCAATAGCGTGACAATTTTGTCTGGAAAAGCATATTGTTCTTCTTTTATTTGTTAATTCCATGTTTCATCAGTTGCAAAATAGTACAAAATTATAGCTGACTAGCCATTATCCACCCGCTTTATTGTGTATTTCACGATATAAGGATCGATTTGTTACTACCAAACCTGCATAACAAAATCATTAAAAAAATGTGCGTAGAAAAATGTATTGATTACTATATTATTTTTTGTTATATTGCTAGCTAGAATTTTCAACTTTATTGTTACAATAAGCAAGATTTAGAATTTGTCGTTGAACAAAGAAAAACAATAAAGTTTTTTGTAACAGATTATTATTATTTTTGAACATAGGAATAAAAGCAGGTAAGAAGTGAATTTCATTGTCTAAAATAATCCACTGATATTTGTGTTAAAGAATAAGTAATTATTATCAGTATTTACGTATAATCGTCACCACAGCCAAATTGACAACTCATGAATTGCGCCATTTTCCGCCAAAATCTGACTGATTTTATATAAAATATGTTAGAATCGTTGTTGCTTTATTATCAAGATGTGATTCGCATGGCACCAATTTTGCTGTGGTGATGCTAATACATAAGTACCACATTATCTAAGCTTCTGTTTACTAAAAGCTTCCCAAATCATTTTTTGACATAAAAACTTGAGTCACGGTATCATATAATTAAAACTATAATAAACAAGAAAAAATTATATTATTGTATAAGCTATATTATTGTAAAGTTTCATTAAAATCCGTTCAGTTGTTTTTGCATGAAAAAGTAACAAACATCCATCCATACAAACTTTTGCAATTATAATATTAGGATAACAAAAAGAAAATGGAACTCAATGCAAAACTTTTTGGGATTATGAGATTGTAGATATCGTGATTTAAGTTAAATTTTTAGGTATAAACCTATTAGTGTCCCCACAACCAAATTAGTGCCACACGAATCATTCCTTGATATCAAAACAACAAAGGTTTTTATACGAAACAAAAGAGATTTGTAAGATTTTGGTGGCAAATAGCACAAATCGCCTGGTGCCAATTTAAATGCAGTGATGCTAATAGGTAAGAATACAAATGCTAATGCGAATTTTTATTTACGTCTAAGATTTTCTGAGCTGTTTATGGTAATTTCATCAAAATCAGACTATGGATGCTGTTCAATGCTCCAAAAAGTAATTCTTTTTTGCACTTTAAAATTCAGAGTTAATGCAATTTTTGTCATGTTGCATTATGATTTAACTTTCCTTCACAATCTGTTCTTCATATATATTTTTAAAGATTCTATGAATATACATTTCTATGACATTTTCTTTGGTTGAAAAAAATTGTTTTTCTTCCTTCATCAGCAGATGCTGATCAATGTTGAATATCTTGAAATATATGCATAGTTATTTAGACTCGCATTCCAATGGTGAAATGAATAAAAAAGGGACGATATCGGACAATTTGATGCTAAAAAAACAATGCAAAGAAAAATATCAGATTATGATAAAATTGGGCGTATAATGCTCACCTATACTTTTGAGCTGCCTTTTTTAATGTTTGTTTTGCTCGCCATATAACGCACACCCTCTTTTGTACGAAGAGACATGGAATGTACATATGCAATGCTCTCATGTTTTGAAGTAATTTATTTGAGGTATTATTCCAAGGTATAGAAAAAAATAGTATACATCTATATAGAATTATAACTCTTTAAGTTCATAAGGAGTGCTATTTCTTTTAAATAAACAGTTTTTCGATATTTCTAGAAGTCAACATTTTTCTGTATACTCATTTTCTTTTGTTTTTAAAGCTCTTGAACACCTAAATTTCAATTTAATTTTTTATGCTGAAAGTGGGCGTTATAAACGAGATTTTACGGTATGTAAGATTTTCTGTTATTTTGCTGTTGTTAAAAACTGTTTGTGGCATCATTGCTTAGTGTTCCTTCTGACAATCTGTTCTTCATGTAGTTTTTAGCTAATTGTACATATGCATTGTATACCTTTTTTGCATATCAATACATTGCTATAATATTTTCTGTCGTTGAAAATAAAGATTTTTGCTATTAGTCCTTCATCAGCTAATTCAATGTTTTCATCTTAGTAGAAAAATATTGCTTGAAGTATAACAGAGAAAATGACACTTAATTCAAACTTATTGCTATCGACAAATTGGTAATATTGTGAATCATGTTTTTTGTATGTCACTGTTTATGGCCTTATGATCTCTATGAACGATAAGATCTCATCTTTGTTTTAAATGAAAAAAAAATCAGAATTTTTTTTAACAAAAAGCTATTTGCTGATCTAGGATACAACTATGATATATTTGCTGACCTTGAAACAATATTTCTCAAATTTTTTTCTTAATTCCTTTAAGTTCAATGTTGAACTGATATTTTGTCTCGACTTAACTTTGCTTTTGACAATCGTGCACTATATAAATCAATCATTTGTGTTCAAAAAAGTGTTAGCTGAAATAATATGCACCTTGACAAGATTTTCTCATATCTCCTTTTGGATTTCTTTAAAATTCAGTGTTGATGTGATTTTACATCTAAGGGTTTATTGTGCTTCTGACAATCTTATCCTCATGTAGTTTTTTAAGGATCGTATACATATTTTATATATTATCATACTGCCCATATATGATATATATATTTCAGTTATCACTATAGTTATTTATGATTGCATGTACTCATTTGTTTATGCTCTATGTAATAGAATTACAATTGCTAATAGAAATATTGCAAAAAATTATTGTTTGGATAATAAATTTTTTAGCAACATATTTTATTGTTTATATCATTCAGTACTGTTGTTGATTTTAGATTACTTCTACAGGGACCTATTTTAAATAGATTTTTTATTTTAGTTCATACTAACTTAATTTTTTTAATATTGAATTATGACTAATACTTTATATTAGGTATATTACAGAGATGTTAGATAGTATTACACCATTCCTCGCGTAATACTAATTTAATTTTTTCCTGTTGATGGCTCCCTAATACTTCTTATTTATGATAGTTTGTTAATCAGTTTATTATCATATTAATTTTTCTTTCGGTTTATCTATTTCAAGTTATTTCACCCATAGTTCAATAGCAGAAACTTACTACTGCTATTACTTTTCTGATATAATTTTTATTTCTATTTACATTCATTCATTTTTGTTTACTTTATAGCTTGCTAATTTTTTCACTTGCATTGAAATATTTGTTTTTGTTAAATTATTATTTAATTTGATACCAAATATAGAAAAAATATTTTATAATTAATATAACAAAAGTAATATATATCTTATATATCGATTTAATTATTTTACAATCTTTTTAAATATTAAATAAGTCTTTATCAATAAGCGAGATTTTTCTTTTACAGTCATTTTTTAATATAACGATATGACAACTAATTGCTCAATGAACATTTTTAATCAGTTTATTTCAAAACCTGAAAAGGAAATTATTGTTATATATAATGATTGATTGAATAAATGAAAATACCAAACCTACCTCTAAGAAAATAATTATTGTTAAAATGATGAGTATGTTAGTTTTGTATTATATACTTTTTTTCGTCCAGATACATGTTTAAAGGATTTGCTAAACACAGTGGAATGAAAAACTACAAATTGTAATAAAATTCTAAAATATTTTTTATCAGACAGTATTCTTTTTTTAATGCTTTTTTAGTGAATGTAAACTAGGAATATAGTCTTTTCACCATATATATATATATATATATATATATATATATATATATATATATATATATATATATGTGTGTGTGTGTGTGTGTGTGTGTATTGTTTTTTTATGCTTACATATGTTTAATCAAACATTCAAACGATCAGGAAAAAATCATTTCAATAGCAATCTGTAAGATTTTTAATTAATCATTTATAAATATTGGGGGGGGATTGTTCCACACTCAAAAAAGTCACTGTAATGCCGGGCTCTAGACAGATAAAAGAAATGTGTCTGACAATGGAAAAATATGAAAAAAATTTCGAGAAAGGGAATTGTAATGACGTTAATATAGAAATCATACAGACACAAGAGGAAGTGCTAACAGCTAGAGGAGAAGGGGAATTTCCATAGCAATATGTTATACATTCAAAAATGTCCGTGCAAAGCAGGGGGTAACTGAAGAGGAAATAAGCTAAAAATATTTCGGAAAAGGGAATTTTAATGACACCATTATAGCAATCACTCGCATGATACGCACACACATCCGCACAAAAGTACTGGCGTCATGAATGAAAGAGGAAATTAAGTTACACACACACACTCGTTAAAGCACAGGCGTGAGCGGAGGGGAAAGAAACGAACAAGTCAAAGTAGTTTCTAAAAAGAATAATGGAAGTGCTGATTTTGTGAAGGGAAAGGAAAATTTATAAAAGTGGAGAAAGCCCGTGCAACGCCGGGCCATGCAGCTAGTATATTTATAAACTAACTAAGTGAACAATACCTACTAACTCTAACGTTCAGGACTCTGACACTGTTTCGATATGGGACGAAAGGTTTTTTAAAAGTCCAGTTTCCCAGTGACACCCAGCGTTCAATATATTTATAAAGGCATTTTTGAAATCAAATGATGATTTTATAGCAACTCCTACCTGTATTCCTTTCTATCCTGTAAAACAAGGGGAAAAAGAAATTATAAAATGGTTTAATTTGCGCAAAGAAGAATATTATAACAATACTCCAAAAGTGTTTTAATAACTTTAATATAATATATTAACGTATATGTACTCAATGTATGTAGGAAAACAATTACCGAATATAACGAGTATGTCGTATCCATCAATTCGAATTTGTATTTCAGCTTTCTAGGGGAAGAAAAAAAGAGTTTTAATCATTATTTAAATATGTGTACAAAATTATATTTACATGCATAAAATCGTAGATATCTCCAAAACAGAGTTAATAGTAGTTATTTGAATTTGTTTAGAATGATACATAACATTACACACCATATTTTTTCCTTTTCTTCTTTTTTGTAATGGGGCTGCGCATTGGTGTTTTAACCTTTGCAGATCTAGTACATTCCCAGGAGCTGGTATCACTTTTTGAGCGCGACCATATAGGCGATATCAATTACATGATACATTCCCCCCTTTCAAATCAGGCTGCGGATTAGTAATCACCATTGCAGATTGAATAGATTCCTCAGGAGCTGGTATCACTTTTTAGTGTGTCGCTGTATAGGTGGATTCCAGTTGTCACAATGTAATTTTGACGCCCAGCTTCCACCCCAGAGGAAGGCACCTGAGCACTGACGATGCGAACCTGTTCTAAGATTTAATTTTGCCGAGAGCCCCCAAATCAAATAGACACACTCTAGGGATCTTTTGCATGCCGTATAATCATACGACAAAGCCACTGACGATTTTCTGCATCATGAAAACCGACCGACTTGGGCAAGGGTCGATCCCGCAACATTAGGTGCAGAAGGCCAGCGAAAAACTAACCACGCCACCCAGCCGGCACATTACACCACATAAATACAATGGTAAAAAATATAAGAGAGTACTACGTATGACATGAACTATTTTATAACTGCATTTAAAAGACAGCGGGAAAGCAATACTGTGAAAAACTTACACACAATCTGCTTTGCAATTCTTCACACACTCCGGAATTTCTTTCAACAGAAGCAGTATGCACGGCGAGTTCTCTAGAATAAATATAGATGTATTAAATTTTGTGAAATAGGAGATGCAAGCGCAAATTACATAGTTATATCACTTTATATGAAAAATATTTCAACATTTCTTATCATAAAAATATTCTTTTTCCTCAAGAATTTTTTTTTTTATCAGGTGTGCATAGATCGTGAATCTAATCTCGAATTCGTGTGATTAAAAATTCGTGAATCCGTTTAATTTGTATGTATGCCTCTCTCTATGCGTATTAGAGTGAAAAACTTATATCAGCAGCTCTTGTGACTTGAAGCAATCATTGTGAAACAGTGAGTGAGTGAATGGTAACATCGCACTATTCAGCGACACGAGGGCTTTTGGAGACGGACCAGGTAATTTTGAACCATGGTCAAGTGACGTGGACGATACCTGAGCTGGCACCCTTTCTTCTAACTACCTCATCACACGAACGGGAGGACATTTGAGCTCTCGACAGATTTAACGTGCATCGCTCCCGAACACGGCGGTTCTTTAGTGGTACTGGGCTCGAACTCGTGACAAGGCCAGCCCCGATTCGATACCTTGACCACTCTGCTCCTGCGGCCTCATTGTGAAAACAGATTTTCCAATATAGAAATAACTAAGCTATTATGTTCAAACAATAAAACTTTTGGCTAAAGGTCTGATCATGCAATTTCCAGAGATTGAAGCACATGAATCTGTACCATTTTTTTATTTTATGTATTATTAGTTTTAATTCTTGAGTTCTAGATCTGTCGAATAGTTCTTTTAAATAACTTTTTATTGTACCGGACTTTTTATTGCATGACATTTGCACCCTAATGTATTCTAATGACAAAATTCGTGTTGAAGGAAATTTTAGGTAAAACGTAAGTTTTCTTTGAGAGATTTTAAAACTAGAGGGTGTTTTTTTAGAGGTATAGAACTTTAAATTGCAATAAAACAACGATGTGTTATTCAATTGACATGAATTTTTTTATTCGAAAGATAATCTTATGGCATTACATTTTAAATATGATTTCTGGCATATGACTGCCACGGCTGGCTCAGATGTAGTCCAATCTAGACGTCCAATTTTCGATGACTTTTTCCAACATTTGTGGCCGTATATCGGCAAAAACACGGCGAATGTTGTCTTCCAAATGGTCAAGCGTTTGTGGCTTATCCGCATAGACCAATGACTTAACATAGCTCCACAGAAAATAGTCTATCGGCGTTAAATCACAAGATCTTGGAGGGCAATTCACAGGTCGAAAACGTGAAATTAGGCGGTCACCAAACATGTCTTTCAATAAATCGATTGTGGCCACGAGCTGTGTGACATGTTGCGCCGTCTTGTTGGAACCACAGCTCCTGGACATCATGATTGTTCAATTTAGGAATGAAAAAGTTAGTAATCATGGCTCTATACCGATCACCATTGACTGTAACGTTGTGGCCTTCATCGTTTTTGAAGAAGGATTCCTCCAGCCCATAAAGCGCACCAAACAGTCAGTTTTTCTGGATGTAACGGTGTTTCGACATACACTTGTGGATTAGCTTCACTCCAAATGCGACAGTTTTGTTTGTTGACGTAGCCATTCAACCAGAAGTGCGCTTCATCGCTAAACAAAATTCGCTTATGAAAATCGGGAACAACGGCAATCTCGTTTTGGGCCCATTCGACGAATCTACGCCTTGCTTGCTGATCGTTTTGATGAATTGCCAAACCAAACTGAGAATAAATCACTTGACAGCTGTTAAATCGGTCGCCATCTTGGAAAGTAATGCCAACTTAAACTTCTATACCTGAAAAAAAAACAGTCTATACGTCTTTCCGAAGTACAATCTTTTTTGTGTACTGCTGCTATATCCACAAAATTATTCCGAATGCTTTGGAATGCAATAAAAGGAACTTGACAGTGTTTGCAAACCATTTACTTATTTCAGAGGATTTGCTTATTCATTGCTTTTCTACCCATCTCTCAATACACCACACATGCTTATGTTCTTGTTAGAAGGTGGTTTTGGGGAGTGGATCACGTATTTTTGAATCGACATTTAGATATTGATTATAAACCGTACAAATTATGAAGATAATTGTTCATTTTGGTAAATCAATTTACACGTGACAAACCCATGAGGTCATTGGTAATTTTTAAACGTGTTCTTAATTTAAGTAATTATATGAAATACATTGCGCAGAACTGATATTTTTATAAGTGTATTATATCAGTGTAAATGTGTATTTTATATTTTATTATGTCAGAATGTATTGTGTGTTTGTTTACTTTCTGTAAATAAATAATTTTTTAAATATTCTTTTGTTTTCGACTTTTCAATAAGCTCGCGCCCCCTCATTAAATTATCACGCCCCTCTAGGGGGCGCTCCCCACAGTTTGAGAAACATTGATTTAATCAAAGCATTTCTTTAGATAGAAATGATACTGACATTTTTTTGAAAGAGGAGAAAAAGAAAAAAAGAGAAAGTCTGTCTTCTTCACACACACAGTAAACGGATGTAAATTTTCTTCGTAAGCATGCAAATGTTAAAAAAAAGTAATTTAATGTAAATGATGTTTTAGTAGATGACTGGAAACTTCCTAGACAACTCTGGAAATTAATGAAAATCGTCAACTTTATCACAAATGTCATGACAGGAGATTTATTACGGTGTAAACATCCTCAGGGGTCATTAGATGCCTAGTGCAGTTGTTATACAATTTAAAAACAAGTAATAAAAAAAAATTTTAAGTCAATTCCAACTTAGATCAACAAAGAAAAATTTTATTTTAGCGACTTTTTATTAAACAGCTACAATTAATATAAATATGTATATACATATGACAGAATTCCAACATTTAGTGATAATTAATTTTTATTAGTTATCATTAAAGTATTGCATTGTCATGCAAAACAATCGTGTGTATAAAATTTCAGTTCAACTGAATTCTTTAAAACGTGAGAAACCTTTCAAGTTTTGACACAAGTCGGCATTAGGGTCGCTAAGTCGCCAAAAATGATGACAACGTAGCTGTATTTGTAATTCTTTAAATAATTAGTTTTAATCAAAATTAATTTTCATTAATTATAATTAAATTATTGTATTGTTATCCAAAATAATCATGTATATAAAATTTCAGCTCAATTGAGCGCGTTAAAATGTATTTTATTACGGATTCAAAATTCCACCAAGATATATATATATATATATATATATATATATATATATATAGAGAGAGAGAGAGAGAGAGAGAGAGAGAGAGAGAGAGAGAGAGAGAGTGAAAACTAATAGTAGGAATTGAATAATTTCAGATGAGTCAGTATGGAAATTTATACTGTTTTTCGAAATATTAATTTTTAAATAATGTCAAAACATTGTATAACCACTATACCGTCCCTCAGATGGTATAGTGACGCTGACAACTGTGCCGTAGGGTTTAGGTTTGAATCCCGGAGAAGGCATGAGTGTTTGTAAATGTATAGCGCCCACTCGGCATCGGAATAATACAAATATTCGTCGAGGCGTCTTTCCAGTGTCTGTAGAAAGGTGAAGGGAGGTGGAAGGTTCCCTGACCGACGGATGTTCTCCCTTATTGTTGTCCTTGGTATAATGTTAAAGAATAGGACCCATATTTGGTATATTTTTTGTATTATATTATGGCTTCTCTGTCTTGTAGAGAAATGCATATTTCATCATGCTCCTCATTTTTATCCAAGTTAACGCATTTTTTTGTGGTAAAAAATGTGTTTCGACTTTTTCTCCTATATTGTAACGTAACATGAGATATCCCTTTACATGTTAACAGGTAAAAATAAATTTTTATACAATATTTTAAAATTTTAAAGACGCTATATTATAAACAGATTTATAATTTTCACGGTAATTGAGATATTTTTCTGTTTGAAAATATGCATCGCCTTTTTAGTTCAGACCTTCCAACATTTGGCGAAGACTGCCTTCAGTTAGGGGGAACCAAGCAAAAACGTATTGTCATCTTCGTGGTGCTTAAAGCAGCGCCTAACGACAGATGTAAAACCTGCCCCTCGTTGCAATAAATATCGTCAGCCACGATAAGATACCGTCGATCGAGAGACATTAGAAACAACAACATTTTAAATATGCTATTCTTTTATGATAGTTGCAACAGTTGATAGATAATTGTGTTATATATATATATATATATATAGGTTTATGTTTGCCTAAAACTCGTTGTAGTCAATAACGGTAAAATATACTAGCTGAATTGGGTAGATATATTATTTGGATTTTGAAATTATGTATGTTTTGAAATGTTTATGATGAATTACTTTCTCAGCAACTACTGCCATATAGAGTCTTAATAATCTCTACGAAACCTAGTTTTGTGTGAGCGCATTTTCAATATCGATATGGAATTCAAACAGATTGAATTTAAAATTTATCGAAAACAAACCAATACTAGAGCTCGTTCAAAAAATGTTTCCGGCAATATGACTTAAAAAGTTATGGAAATTTAATGCTTTAGTTGAATAGTTAAGGAATAGATTATGTCATTTGTGGTAGTGTCAACAACAAAATAGGTTTCGATTCTCTTTATTGAATCGATTATCGCATGTTGTATTATCTGATTTTGTTTTATTGTTGTAGTTGCTTTATACTTTACGAAGTTACTGTTTTGTTATTAAAATAATTTTGAAATTTCTGCTTTAGAATGGACATAAACTTGAACTTCAAACTTGGACTAATAGTTTGCACCCATGTAATAAGTATTCAATCAAAAACGAGTGTGATATGGGTTTCTTCCAAGAAACAGACTACTCCCTGCGTTCTATTATTTAGTCTAACCCAATCTGTTATATGCAAGTTCATTCTGAAATAATAATTTTAAAAGTATCAGTGTCTTTTGACTTTATACATAACTAATGCTTAAAAAGATTCTCTTCTTCCCATTTGTAGAAACTTAAAGAATACTTTATTTTAAACAAGATCCGTATTATTATGACTTATGTGCGTTCATTACATTACAAGCAGCGTAATTTTTATTAATAGTAGCTTACCTTTCGTGCATATTTCTGGTTTTTCGAACACTTCCGAATCGTCTTCACATCCTTCGCAAAGGTCATAATACAAATTCCAACATATTGCCTTGCATTCCTGAGAAACAAAGATAAAAGAAAAATTTGTATCGGATTTTTGCTATAATAACAAACCAATATGTGGACAGTGACCTCTAGGGGGCAACTCTAAAAACCGTCAGTGGAGGGGTTGCTGTCGAGTCCTGAACATCGAGAATCTATGCCTCCCTTTTATTGATGTGTAACATCTTTCCTCCCGCTTACCGAATATTTGTCGGGGTGATTTTTGTGAAAAGGGACGGAAATTCGTAACTGGAAGTGACGTAATAGAGCACTGTTTGATTTGACCAAGGAGTACGCGTAATGGTATGCCTTTGCTATCCTCGCATCGGTTCCAAGTGTAGATGTTTTCTTTTTAATATTGTTAAAGTTAGCATTTCAAAAGATTCGAATTCTTATTCAGGATAAACTTACTTAGACAATTATACTTACTGTTAAGCTTCTGGCAAAGTTCAACATTCTTCAGAAAATACGAGTAAGTAATATAGAATTATTCGAATAAATATTTTAGAGTACGTGTCTTTTTCATACTTTGAGGTTATTTCCTGTCTCTGTCAATATAATATTTTTAATTGTGATTGGGCAAGAGGTACGCCTGTCGTTGTCCTTGAGCAAAAAAGTTTTCTCGATTTAAAATTAAGCATTTACTAAGTTAATTAAATTTTCATGATTTTGTGATTTGCAGAGATGGGTAAATCCAGAGCAGAATATATGCGAAATCCAAATTAAGTAGCTGTTTTTTATACATTGTTAAAGTCACCAATTTAAAAGATTCGAATTTTAAAACTCGATTTCGTTTTTATACTCCAATTTCCAAATACCAGCAAGTCTTATTCAGGATAAACTTACGATCCTTAAGCTCAAATGTCAAAGTCTCTGGGCTCGTTGTGTATGAAATCTGAGGTTTTTGATGTGTAACATCTTTCCTCTCAATTGCTGAAGTTGTTGGAGTGATTGCGTCGGAAAGTACGGAAGTGGATAACAGGAAGTGACGTAAGCGCGCGCTGTTTGATTTGACCAATGAGAGCATGTGGTGTAGTCTCTTCACTACCCTCACATCGAGTCCAAGTCTAGTTGTAGTTTTTTTTCTATTGTTAAAGTTAGCATTTTTCAAATGATTCTAATTCTTATTCAGGATAAACTTACGATAAAGTCTCAGGACTCGTTGTGTAAGAAATCTAAGGTTAATTTATATGTGTAAACTATATTAATAATTATATTTACTTTTAAGCGTGTCTGAAAAAGTTCATCATTCTTAAGAAAATACGAGGAGGATAAGGAATAAAGAATTATTCGAATAAATATTTTAGTACGTATATTTTTCATGCTTTGAGGTTAATTCCTGTCGCTGTAAATATAATATTTTTAATTGTGATTAAAAAAGTTTTTTCGACTAAAAAACTCCTAAATAAAATTTTCCTTAAAGATATAATTATTCTATAGAAAATTATTTCCAATCATACTCGATTCAAAACTCAATTCAATCTCACGCAGTTCAATCACACTCAAAAACATGGGAAGAGAGTGATAGTTTGTTTTTAATAGAGCAGAGCTCATCTTCGGTATATGGTAAAAATACAAAATATAGGAAATCATTAATTTTTTGAACCGTTTGATTCGGAGAAATGTATATGGCCACCGAAATTTCTGTTTGTCCATTTTCAAGTCTATTGTATCCACTGTTCCCCAAATTTAACAAGAAAAAATGTTTTTGATAAAAAATTGCATCAGTCCTTGTGTAAAATAAATAAAATTTTCATTAAAGATATAATTATTCGATAGAAAATTATTTCCAATCATACTCGACTCATTTTTTTTCAGATTTATGTTACTATTGCGTATTTACCACGATAACATGTCAGATGTTACACATCATATGCGACTACTGTAAGGCTCGTTTCTTTTTTTTTTTTTTTGTTGTTGTTATAATGTAAAGTACGGAAGTTTCCGTTATTGTCTTTATTGTTGCTCAAAATGTCAATTTTTTTTGTCGACATCATAATATGCGTGTTGAAAAGGCTTGTGAAGGCCTGGCGTAGGTCGCATTTTCAACAAAGGCGTTTCAACTCACTACCATATAGATGTACACTGGTGTGCAAAAATTAAGGACGAAGTCGAAAAATTAGCATATCAGCTGAACGAAGAGGCAGAGCGGACAGAAAGACCAATCAGGAGATTAAGTAAGGTGATGTACGGTAGCACATGCGCAGATATGCAGGTAGACGTAATGGGGGAGTGTCTGAGTTGCATGTTGTCGGTGTAAGATCAGTATTTCTGGCAAAGAGATTGCACGCCGTATAGCAGTTAAAATCACACCAAGTTGCTGCCTCAGCGAGAAATGGCGAATAATCAATCTGTTAGACGACATCTGGATGCTTTTACCCGAGGCCGAATCATTGGGAATTTGGAGGAAGGCCGCAGTGTGACAAGTGTGGCTGCAGAGTTCGGAATTGCTCACAGCATCGTTTCACGACTTTGAAGACAATTTCAAACAACAGGAACAGCTATCCGGGGGTTCAGTAGTGGTCGTCCACGAGGAACCACACCCGCAGATGACCGGTACATTGTCTTACAGGCCAGAAGAAACAGGCGGCAGACCGTGGGAGAAATCGCTAGACACACGACACAGGCGACTGGACGACCGATATCGCGTTTTACCGTGGCCAGAAGACTGCACAGTGGTGGTCTGTTTGCACGATGCCCTGTACGGTGTGTACCTTTAACGCCTGCCCATCGGAGAAGGCGATCTTTGTGGTGCCGGGAACACCGGAATTGGAGAGACAATGAATGGGGACGAGTACTCTTTACAGATGAGAGCAGATTCAGTTTGAGTAGCGATTCTCATCGCATACTCATCTGGAGAGAGCGGGGAAGCCGCAATCATCCCTCGAACATCATTGAAAGGTACAGGTATGGAGGTCGCGGTGTTCTCGTTTGGGGAGGCATCATGCTTGGTAGTCGTACAGACCTTCACATCTTCGACGCAGGTTCAGTCAACGGGACCCGTTATTATAATGAAATTCTTCTTCCATATGTGCGTCTTTTTAGAGGCGCTATGGGTCTGCAGTTCCTTTTCATGGACGACAATGCACCATGTCATCGCACAGTAGCTGCCGAACAGCTCTTAGAGAGTGAGGATATTGAACGTATGGATTGGCCGGCACGATCTCTGGATCTCATTCCCATCGAGCATGTATGGGATTTTCTAGGCAGACGCTTGGCAGCTTGTACCTTACCACCAGTAACGATTCGGGAGCATTGATTGGCGCTGCAAGACGAATGGGCAGCAATGCCTCAATAACTCATTGACACCCTCATTCTCAGCATGGGAAGACGCTGTGAAACCTGCCTAGCAGTCAGGGGAGATAATATCCCCTACTAAAGACCGGATGTTTCTTGCTGGACACCCATCACAGGGATGTTTCGGCCTTTAGTCGCATTGCGCTCCATGCTACTTTTTCAATCAAGCTTCTTTTTATCCCTCTGATTTCTCTTTTAGTAAGTGTTGCTTACATTACACATGTCCTTACGTATTGGGGATCTTACGGTACTAAATGTGTTGATTTGGAAAGCTTTTGTACAAAGTTATATTGAAAAAACCGTCTCGTCCTTAATTATTGCACACCAGTGTATGTGCCTATCTGGATAACGTTGCACCGGCTCATTCGATTGTACTAAGAACTCTGCACGTTCAACTGATTTAACTCTTCTTGACTTATACTTGTAGAACGTGGGTTACTGCAAGAAACCGCTCACTAGAGAATTTGCGTTATGAAATTGAAAAGGCTAGTCATGGGTACTCTGAGAGATGTAACGAACAATGTTCGGCATCGTGATAAAAAAATTTGGAGTAGAGTGGATTACAGCTTGAACATTTCTGATTCCTCTGTATATCATTTCTATAGATAACTTTCCTAGTAAAGTGACTTAGATTTGATCTTCTTTTGTGATGCATTTCAGAGTATCTGAGAATTAAGCTGATAAATTTACTTACATGCTGTGATCGGGCTCCCTTTCTATCGTTAGCTTCCCACAAAGCTGTATAATCCATGCAATCAGTGTGGAACGGGTAGGGCAAAAAGTGCTCTTCTTCCTACAAAAGAATTAAGTAATTTCATAGGTGGAAAAATAGAACTGGACAAAATATTTTTAGTATCAATACTTAATAAACTTGTCTAAACTATGGATTACTCGATTTTGCGTGATTTCTTAGAGCTACATAGATTTACGAGATAAAAAAAACAATAATATTATCACGAATTTTGTATATTAAATGCTTAAAATAGAGTAAATAACTTTTTTCTGGAAGTGTAATAAGTTAGTATTACTTTCTGTTGTATTTATTTTTTGCTAAAATTGTAATATTCGCAAGCCACATCGTTCCTTACATTAAAATGACAATTCAAGGGAAACTTGGTGAAATGTTGGTGATGGACCCAAATTGGATACCATATGGATTGCTTCTGTAAATCTGAAGAAATCTACTAAGATCACGATCTATGACGTAAGTAGAGTTTTCGAGAAAAATGCGTTGCATACTATAAATAAGGAGTCGCTCACGGAAACTGAGTTTGTATTGTTTTGATCGTCGGAGAACTGGTACTGATTTGGCCGTTAAGATTCGACCATAAATTTGTTATTACTTCTATTGTTGAATAGGACGAATGAGTGCTTGCGAAAAATCTTTTACATGCTTGTATTTTTGACACTGATAGTTGTGTCTGAAAATTGTACAAAGTGTGAAGACCCTCTGGAATTCATTTTCCGAATTTCGCTGTTGTATCATGTATTTCTAATGATTGTTTTTTTCTGCAATAAATTTACATCGTTACTGAAGAATTGTCTTGCCCTTTGAGACTAATTTGCATAAAGTCTTCGAATCCCTGATACACGTAAAAATAGGATGAATTATTTGGGATGCATTACTTCTTTTTGTATAATAAACATTGATACAGATAATGATAGGAAAGGATAAACTACAATTATGTCAGCTGATACTGGATTCAGTGTTTCTCAAACTGTGATAACTGTGCGAGGTTGGTGCCAGCATATTGAAAATGAAAGGTTTAAAAAAATAATTTTTTGGAATGAAGTAAAACAAAATGCTTCCTGACATAATAAAAAATACACATTTACACTGATATAATTTATTTTTATCATCTAATGATCATTAAAAATAAAAGATTTCACTTCAAACGGTCATATATATATATATATATATATATATATATATATATATATATATATAATAGAAGAATACAGATTTACACTGATATAATTTATATGTATCATTTGGCGATATTACACTAGCAAAAATAAAAGATTCTACTTCAACGCTCATTATCTATCTTTGATCCTATAACCAAATAAAAAAAACACGTTGTTTGCTTTATTGTAATCCCACGATGAGAGATTTTTATTACGTTTCTTTTAACCCCTAAAATACTACCTTTGCTGACCTTTTGAAGGAACTGTGTGATACAGTTAATTCCGTAAGGAAATAATATATTTCTGTTGCGCATTTTCCCATGTAAAAGAGTTTTATTATATATGGATAAGCCTATTGAGAACTTTGAAGGATTATTTGCCCAAAATTTATTTTTATGAGTATTCTGAAACATATAATGCATAACAAAAAACGTTTGCAGAATTCTTTTTTAGAACTAATATCCATATTTTTTTATTGAATGCGCAGTCATCCGATGCTCATGAAATCGTTGATTTTGGGAGAACTGTTTATTTGTTATCAATAATCTTGACAGAGTATTCTCCAATATGATAGCCTTAATGGGATTTATAATGAATTTATCACATTTCGTGCTCTTTTTTTGGGAGTGACAAACGTTTTTTTACTATCTTAAGGTACTTGTTTTGACCGAGTTCCTGACCGAGTTTCCACCACTCTTGTTCAAAAATATTTTCTATGAACATGCTGCACTTTCCCCTATGAATAACTTTGTGGTTTTAATTGGTGTGTTGTACGATTTATAATGGTTTATAAATCTAAATGAGCAGAATATAAAATATGAAATGGGCATCTTTGATCTCTGTTGAAGGAAGTTGAAAGTGATCAAGCAAGGGAAGAACTTGCTGAAATCTTGCATATTAATCATGATAGCGAAAGTAAATTTGAGAAAAGCAATGAACATGAAACGAAAGGAAAATTTTCAATAGCTACTTAAAGAACTCGATCAGGAAAAATAATTATCCATAAGTGTACCGCAAGATACACTTCGCCCTGTCAAAAAGACACAAGCAACAAAATTTCAACAGGATATCTGTCGGCCATCAAATGACTTCAAAACTACAATAACGTGAAATATGACAGTTTTGCATGCAAATAACATTCCTGTAATTTTAGCCAAAAGTGTCTGTGATTTGTGTGTCCTTTATTAAGGTCACACGCACATTTGGAACAATTTAGTTCAGTTTTATTGTATGTTTTCTCAAATTATCAAAGAAAAATTGAAAAATCCTTGAAATAGGTAAGTATATTTTCTCTTAGTTAAATTATTCACCGAAATTGTGATTTTTATCGTGTATAGTAAATATAATTATAAAAAAGGAGATTGGGGTGACTTTTTTTTAGTCATTCCACGCGACCATTAATGTTAGTATAGAATGCACACCTGATCCCGGGCTAAAACATTTTGAAGTTTTCTCGCTTTAAATATTAAAAATAACACAATTATTCTTCATTGCAATTTTACATTGTTTTTCATTATTTAACATTAATTCAAAATGCTAATTCTGTGAGGCTTAAAATTATATTTCATTCAAAACTAATTATAATATGAGCATTCATTTCAAATAAATTATTTTACAATTTTGTATACATTGTCATGCACTTGGTTTTACTCTCCTTACAATTAAGCTATTATATCAAGAATAATGTGTTATTATTCTTTTTAAAAAAATAAACTCGTGTGAGGAATGGGTATTTCAGCCAATATAACAACAAGTTTAATAAATATTGTTGACTTAATTGAGCTTGTTTGCAGAACAGTCTTTCAAAGGAAGATTTAATATTAGAAATTGACACTCTGAGTTCCTTTTCAATATTTAGTTTAGATCTATATTTTGTTTTCAAAGAAGCCATCGCAGAAAATTCGGATTCAGATAAGTAGGATGTAGAAAATGTTAATAGTATACGAAATGCTTTTCTTTTCAGTGCAGAAAAAATTCATCATCCACCTCTGCCCAAAATTCAAATAGTTATTTTTACAAAAATGCCTTTTAATTTCTTCACTGGATGTGAAATCTATAAATATTTCTTCTTCAGCAGTTGAGAGTCCTTAAGTATATTTTGAAATGGATCCCTAACCCACTCGTAACTTGCTATCAAATTGTCCTGTGCACTTTATTATCGTCGAATGCTCGCTACGACCTAAAACTGACTGGAATTGTACCAGGTATCGCATTCTAATATGTTTTGCGCAGACTTCCGATGGGTTACTCAGACTTACTTGAACGTTCACGAGAATGCCAGATGTGATGGATATGTGATAGAGAGTAACATAGACTAGATTAATTTTGATAACATTTGTACTTTTACAAATAGATGATGAAGGAAATAAGCCTTTGATTAAATATCATTTTGCAATCGGTTTCAATTTAAAAAATAGAGAAAGAAAAATAGCATAATATATAATTAACCTAATATATATATACTTAAAAGTAATTTACTTAAAATATATATATTACTTAAGAGCATTATATACAAAATTTAATACTTATCTTGTTAATTTGTACGGTTTATAATTTCGATCGTATTGTAAGTTTAGCGTCAAAGTACATTATTATTCCATAAGGGGGGGCGATAAAAATTATGATTAAAAATTGGGTCGCAAGCGCTGAAAGTTTGAGAAGAACTGTTTTAACCCCTAAAATACTACTTTTGATTATCATATATTTGACCTTCAAACATACTGGTTTGTTTTACTGCGTCTTTTTTTTCTTTTAGAAAAGTTGTAAATAATGTTTTTCTGTTGTTTTTTTCCATATGAATAAGTTTTATGATATATAGATAAGCATATTGAGCTTTCTGAAGGATTATTTGGCCAAGATGTATTTTTAAGAGTATTCTGAAACATATAATGCATAATGAAAAACCGTTTTACACAAATATTTTTTAGAACATGCTTCACATTCCCCCATGAACAATTTTGTGGTTTTGATTGCAGTGTTGTGCGACTTATTATGGTTTATAAATGTAAACGAGCAGAATATAAAAAAATTGGCATCTGTGATCTCTATTGAAGGAAGTTGAAACTGATCAAGCAATTGAAGAACCTGCTGAAATAATGCATATTAATCAAAATAGCGAAAGTAAATATGCGAAAAATTATAGACATGAAACGTTTGAGTTGAATTGAAATTTTTAAATGCTGCCTAATGAACTCTATGAAGAAAACTATGAAGCTTTAAATGTAGCACTTCACCTTGTCAAAAGAACACAAGGAAGAAAAAGTTCAAAATGCAATTTGTAGATCATCAAATGACAGCAAAACTACAATAACGTAAACAAAATATACTAGGTAGAAAAAGTCTGCGTTCACGTGCTATTGCTTTCGTGAACAACGAAAAAAAAATCAGAAACTGGAATTTAAAATTTTTTTTAATTATATTTTTTAGTTCATTTTAAGTATTCAGAAAAATAAAAGTAAATTCGATTTGTGTGCCTTTATAGGTTTTAAAATAAAGACAGGTTTGTAGCGATACTAACAAAAATCAAGTAGAAAAAGTCTTGGTTCACTGTTTTAGTAGTAACAATAAAAATTATTTAAAAAAAGAATAATGATCTATTTAGTAGCTGGTTGGATAACCTCATCATTTGAGAAGTTCCTGAAGTCATTTCAGCATTGAACTATTAAATTTTCTTGAGCGCTCATCTTCTCCCATTGGTCCTTAAGAACACTCTTCAGCATATTCTTGCTGGATACAATGTGTTGACGAATCCTGCGTTCCAATAAATCTCATAGGTGTTCTGTAGGATACAGATCAAATGACTGCGGGGCATGTTCAGTTGAATTGGGACACTATACACGAGTCAAAGCTTCACAATCTCAGCGGTGTACTTCGGATCTTTGTCGTGTTGAAAACGAAACGATTATCTTAAGCCGAGTTTGGTGGCACTTTCCTTTAAATTGTTTTTTAGGACATCAAAGTAATCATATTTGTTCATAATTGATTCCAACTTGCCAACATCATTGCTCGCCATGCACCCCACACCATGACTCCACTGCCGCCGTGCTTCACCGTTGGTACTAAATGCTATTTTTTAAGAACTGTGCAAGGTTTTCTCCATACCGATTTACGACCTTTTATGCCGAAGATGCAAAATTTTCTCTTATCAGAGAATATGATAGTTCTCCAGAACTCTGGAGGCTTATTTATATGTTGTTTTACAACGGCTATCCGCTTAAGCCGGTTGGTCATAGAAATATAAAGCTTTCTACGAGCCACTCGACTACGGTATCCAGCCTTTTTCAGGATTTTTCTTGCAGTATCCGCACAAATGCTTTTGTTAAACTCCTCGTGAACGTCTGTTGCTATTTGGGCTGCAGTCAAACGTGGATTTTTTCTCAACAAGCATATCATACTTCGTCTTTTTCTGATTGTGAGTTTGGATGGATGACCAGGACGAGGTTTGGATGTGTAAATTCCAGTAGATTTATAATTATCAATAACACGCTGGATAGATGAATACTGTCATCCGATGGATCTGGCTATATCCCGATGACTTTTTCCATCTTTCCACATTTTCACGATGATTTTACGCTCACTGATATTAATTTCTTTACTTTTACCTTCCATGTCCGTGAATTCCTTCGTATCTCACAAAAATGTAAAAAATATTGCATCGCAACTTTCTTTAGCTGTTTTGATTGATAACTGAATGCAAAAACTCTGTTAACCTATAACGCCTGTTGATAAAAATTTCAGGAAACATGAATATTCAACTGGTGAACGCAGACTTTTTCTGCCTACTATTTGTGTGCTTTGCTACAAAAAACCCGCTATCTTACGTAGTTTTAATTCAAAACTAATTAATTCTTGCATGCTCAACATTTAAATAATAGTAAACAAATTCATAAAATTTTGTTATATAGAAAAAAAATTATATTTCTATTAAATTTTACCTTTGCTCTATGATTTGTTATGGGTGAACGCAGACTTTTTCTAGCTAGTGTATGCCAGCTTTGCTGGAAAAACACGTTCCTATATTGTTAGCGAAAAGTGTCTGTGATTTATGTCCTTTGTTAAAGACACGCACATTTGGAACATTTTTTTTAGTTTTATTGGATTTTTTCTCAAATTATCAAAGCAAAATTTAAAAGTCCTTCAAAGTACGTAAGTATATTTTCTCTTTATAAAATTATTCACTGGAATTGTGAATAGTAAAAATAATTATAAAATAAATTATAGTTTGGAAACAAACTAAAAAAAGACACGCTTTTATAGTGAATCGAACAAGATAGTAAAAAAAAATATAAATATTTATTACTTATATATATAATAGTAACATATACGAAATTTAATACTTATATTGTTAACTTGTAGGTTTATAATTATGATCGTATTATAGCTTTAGCGCCCCAAAGGGCATTATTATTGCTTTTAATACATTATTATTATTTGGGGGGGACGCGATTAAAATTATGATTGAAAATTGGGTCGTCAGTAGTGAAAGTTTGAGAACCACTGCACTAATTGGTACTATCTCGTGACTAGCAATTTCAATGAATCTAATATTTCATTTTCGGTGAAATGTCCAATATTAAATTTTTTTTCATAAACTTATGCATAAACCGAGTGAGTGAATATTAACGTCGCACTGTTCAGCTACTCGAGGGCTTTTGGCGATGGACCTCGTCATTTTGAACCATGGTACAGTGACCTGAGCCGACACCCCTCTCTCCTAACTTCCACACCACACTAACGGAAGGACGTTTCAGCCTACACAGATTTAACGTGCAGTGGCTCCCTCTACACGACGGGTCTTTAGCGGCTCGAACTCGTGAGACACCGGCCACGAGTCCGTTACCTTGACCACTAGGCCACTGTATAGCCACTATATAACCTTGCATAAGCCGAAAGACATATATGATTATACACCAATTGTGATTTTCATTTTTAATGCAATTTCTGTAGTTCCCTCCACCTATCTATTAACAAAGATATTATTTCAAAGTTTATGTCGATGTTTTGAACTGAGCTATATTGATGTGCCCTGGATATTTTGTACAGAAATACCCTGGAAATATACAGAGCTTTCTTTTCAATTATAAAACTAAATGAACACCTAAGTACTAGTATAAAATTATCAATCATTTTTTGTGACATAAGTTTAAATGAGTGAGTGTTTATTAACGTCTCGTATAAAGCATCCAGGGAGCTATTAATTATTTTAAACATCGGTCAAGTTTCCGACCACGACAACCAGAGAACTCAGAGCGTCGATAGCTCAAACGTGCATTGGCCTCTCTATACGGCGTGTCTTCAGTGGCACTAGGGCTTGAACACATAACACTCCACCCACGAGTTTGAGACCATGACCACTCAGTTTTTGTGGCTTCGATATAAGTTTGAGAAACTGGAATTTGCATATCCCTGTTGTAACTCTTCAGAATTTAAATTTCTTGACAGACTTAGGTATTTCAAGATATTTAAGTGTACAAAATACTAAAATATTTCATAATATGCATTTCCTGATCTGTGCAGATATTTTTTATGACATTCCAACAAAAGCCTGGGTCACCAGTTCGAACAATGTGGACCCAGCCATGATTCTTTCGTATAAGTTCGAAGTCTAAGTTTCATGTTTTTTTAAAATTCAAGATTATATCGATGGGCTGTTAGCTTAATAACCTTGAGAAAATAGATTTTTCTTTTTTCATCACATATCATATTATTTAAATTTTATCTTCAAAATACTTTCAAGCACTGTGAGAAATTTAAAAATACATATCAGTATGAACAGATTTTATTTATTCGAAAAACAATTAGTATTTTATAAGAACAGATTTTAAAATAACAGATGCTAATGATTATAACAAATGTTGATGTAAATGCATAATTTTTAGTACTGAAAGAATTAATACTTTTACATATAAAAAAATTATATTTTTCCTTACCAAACGGATGCTTATATCATAGCTGCTTCCAAGATTCAGTTTGTCTTTAAAAAGAGTGGTATTGTCGAAGAGGAATGGCGAATGGGCTGCGAAAGTTACTTTAGGCCTTGTTATAAAAATCGCTTCTTCTGCTGGCACGAGCAACTCAAACTCATACATCGGATCGACAAGAGTTGATTCTGTAAGCGAAAAGTAAGGTAAAGCACATTTGAAAACATCACTGAAATACTTGAAAAGAACCGGGAAAAGTGTTGCTCAATCACACTCGCGAAAATGACTGAAGGAAAAAGTTTCCTTTGATTTAATGCTAAATATTTTTTACCTCACTAACTAACTTACTCGCGAGAACTGAGTTCACCTAAAGGGTTTCGAGCTGCGAACCGACCCCATCCAGAAAATAATTAATTTATATATTAAACGAAATACATATACAAATTGATCTTGAATGAGGGACCCTCCCCCTAATTCTTTAGAATGCGGGGAAGAATATTAAATACAGTATAAGTACTTTACAAAAGTGGATCCTCACCAGTGTCAGATTGTGATTGAAAACAAAAATAACAAGGTAAATACTTAAAATATACACATACGAATGCTGTCTCGCTATTGCGAAAAGAAATTCCTTGGGAAAGAAATAAGATACACATATGGATATACCACTCCTAAAAGGGAATACCAAACAGGGAGGGGTAAATGCAAATTAGAGATAGTTAAGGTATTACAGATTTTTTACCTATTATATTTTTAGCAAGAGGGCAGAATAGACAGAGGCGTAGACTCTCACAAGCCCCGTTTACATGGAACCCGGCATAATACCGGCAATTTCGAAATGCGGATGAAAGCCGGGATTATACCGGTATTTTTTCGACCCGTTTACATGAGAATCGGGTGCGTTTTCATAAGAATCTGGTGATTAGTTGATAGATTCACGTGATTATAAAATGTAACCATGGAAACAACTAGAATTTTTAGCGCGATTATCATGAAGAGGACATGTGATTATGTTTTCGTTTTTTTACCGCCAAACATTTCTATGCTCTTGCACATTTAAACTATACCCGCTAAAATTTCGTATTTGACTATACGTGGTTGCTCAATTATAGGAAAAGAAGTCGACTGTCGGAAAAAATCTCTTTAATATCCCGGTAAAAATTCGAGTGTTTAGTAAACATGGATAAGAACGACATTTGTTTTCAATACCAACCATTTAGAAACCGTCGCCACCAAAAACCGAACTCAATTTCTACTATTTTTGTGTTCACATAAGAAACTTCTAAACAGATCGAATCAGCTAGCGATTTTGTGTTATGTTTTGGAGTAGAAACCCTACGATTTGGCAAGAAAAACTTGGCGGGATAAGTGGCGGAACAATCCAATCGGATTTTGGATAGATGTCTACAGGAATGGAAAATTTTGTTTATTTTAAATTAAATTATATAGAGAACATACATAAAAAGATAAAATATATTAGGTTAGCTTAAATTTTTTTTATTTGTTTTACACATCTTTAGAGTAGTTAAAAGATATATTTCTGTATTTAATTATCTAAAATAAGAACACAAAAATCTGATATGTTATCATACCTGTCATATTAAAACAAGCATATATATATATATAATATAACAAGTATATATATATATATAATATATAACATTAGAAATGAAAATTACCCCATTTGTAAAATTATATATAAAAAAATCATGTAACATTTTAAAAGTCTGTATTCGCAGTACTATTTTAGTAAAAAGATATAATTTATCGAGAATTATATTCTGAGTGTGGTAAAAAATTAAGGCATTAAAATGTGTGTATTATAGAATATAAAATTGTGTGCATACATTGAATATTAAATTCCTGTTCTCTTGTACATGATCAAAATAAAAAGTCATTTTTAAATCCATAATTCTTTTAGTTAAAAAAAATAATTATTAAATATTTGTGTGGTATCTATTTATTATGTGAGGATTTCTTAACACATTTGTTTTCCAGAATTTGACTGATACAAATTTTTCTCACACAGATGTACCTTTTTTTACTATGGATAACAAATATGCATTTATTGGTATTTGCACAATTAAAATGTAAAATTCAAATTTTTTTGATAAATTTCATATAAAGACTTTACACTTGTTATTGAAATATCAACATCGTGTGTTAAAAAATCTGCAACCCCAGCTGAAATGTATTAAGCATAAGAATACTCTGGATTTTTTTACATAAGTATTAAAGTCTAAATGCTAATATATATATTGATATTATCCTGCTAATAAATTTAAGACCTAAATAAATTTGTCGCATTGAGTTAGTTACAAATATTGACCCAAGAAGTGTACTTAAATCAGTTTTATGATATTTATGGGAAATTAGGATCATGAAACCGAATACCACTTTACATATAGACATTTTCTGTAAGATGTTTACTTTCTGAAAGCAATGGAAATATTCAGAATTTTAATACAATCTTTTTCAACTCTCTATTTACCCTTAAATGAATAACTTGACATTGTTGTTTACACAATAATCTATATTCATGAAGAATTCAGTAAAAAAGATAATTTCAAAGAAATGTTTTCAAAAATAAATGTTTCATCATCCAAAATCACTGATATTTTTTTTGTGTAACATATGCTTACGGGACAAATTTGGGGTGCTTGTATTGTATAATATATTGACAAATTTCATAAAATAAAAAACCGCCAAATGTTGCGATATACAGCCAATAGTAGAAACTGTCCCTGATCACGTTTGCACACGGTAACAATAATAGTGATGTAATTTATTTTTTTTTAATTTGTTATGTCTTTTTGCTTGGCGAAATTAGTCGGCTGTTTAATGCATGTTCCAAAATTTGTGGAATGGTACGAGTACTGATTTAGCATTTCTTAGAGAAACTTTGAAGTAATTTAATATTTTGCTCATGTGTAATTTGGGAAACTGAGAAGTTTCATGAAATTTAGGAATGGCCTGGTAAAAGAATCTTGCTTACAATTAGTACACATTGTGATTAATTTATTAATGATAAACTTTGGTAACTTATCGAATTAATAATGATTGTTATTAATTTTCAAACATTAAATTTCAGATTGAGAATTCTGAATCTTTTTTTTTTTCTGATGTCGTTTCATCTTCCCCATTTTTTTTTAAAGTATTAATGTAATATATAAAATGATACTTCAGTTGCATATCAGTGATAACGAAATAACATGTCATGTATTTGTTTCTTTTATTCAACTTCTTTCTGTAAGTTGCATGATTTCAGTATTCTAATTTGTTCTATGTAAATTCTGAAAGTTGACTGTATAGAAGTAGATTTTATAATTCTGCCAGTTTGTGTAAGATCTGAAATTTCAAAATTCTTGTGATATTTCATTTAATCTAGACCCATACCATATACAATTTCTCAAAAATACTATGTGTAGCTTACCTATATACAAATTTTATAGGTTTTTGCTTTCTAGTTTCTGGTATATTTCACACAGTTGGCTGACTAAAAGACTAGTTTTTGCCATTAATTTCTTTGAAAACAAGGGAAGACCATTTTAAATCTTACTTTTGTAAATTTATTGTATCCAAAAATGAAAAAAAAAAAAAGCATTAATTTGATTAAAATAGTTTTGATAGTATTGAAAATAGAGTAAATAAAATTCGCAGAAACTTTGAAGAAAAAAATGCAATTTTTTGTGTACTTTCAAAAGAATTATATTGTAATATTTTCAAATCAATCTCAAAACTGTATTAAAATATATGTATCATCTTATTAAAATATTGGAAACATACATGCAGAGTATACTAAATATAAATTTATGTACATCCTTCTCTCTCTCCCCTGTACCTGAATGGAATATAATTTTTATTGAAAATGGGCACTTGTAAACATCCGAATCCCGGACAGTTGTATCCAATTCGTTTTGGTCTCCCCAGATGTTTATGAGGGTTATTATTTATTCTGTTGTCTAACGCAAGCAATCCAAAACAGCAGCCATCTTGAATAAACGAATCTCTGGCGCAATGCATCATGGGAGAATTAGAAAACACTCTCCTTTTTACCCCCAAAGTTCCTAGTCGAAAGAGGGTATGAAAAATACACCTGCATTTCGACCCGGGATTTTGCCGGGTCGCCGTGTAAACGGGTACAAAGCGGATTCGTCCCGGTATATTGCCGGCATTTTTTGTCCATGTAAACGGGGCCACAGAGGAATAAAATGGCCACAGGGGCCTAAATGCATTCAATAGGTGTGGCCAGGGAAGAAACTAGGGGCGAAAGGGGATAATCCCCTCAAGTGCACATTCACCCCATTTCCATTTCCTTCTCCAATATCGTTGCACCATAAGGCAAAAGAAGCGACAATCAAAAAGCACTGCTAACCATTAAATGAGGGAAAGAGGTTGGGGGTGGGGTGGGGAGAGTTAACATTGAGCAGAATGTGTGAGCGGACCAACAAAAAAGCCAGAAGAATATATTTTTGTTATTTAAAAATAAAACTAATAATATATATATATATATATATTTATATTTATAAAAAGAATACTAAAATCCGAAGACTGAGAAACAGAGAAAAGGAGCGGAAGGGGAAGACTTAAGGTATGCTATCACAATATAGATTTGGAAATAACTAAAAAAGAAATTAATTTATGATGGGTAGAGTGATTATTGATGACAGAGTTAACCCAAGGGGAAAGAACACAGCTTAGTAATCATCAGACGCTGTAGTGTAGCTAATCATCAGAAGTAGTGAAATACATCCTCAAGTGACTCACTTGGTGGCCTCTTGGCTGAAACAGAAAAATTCAAATTGTTATTCAATTCACTTGCCTTTCTTGAATGAGAATAAAATCCTATCTCATTCGTTTCTTAAAAACTCGACAGCGGAATTTCGGCATTGTTTTAATGAAATACAAATGTAACTCTCAAAGCAAAAATTATCAGCAAATATATCAAACATTTCAAAATATTAGCAAATGTATCATGAACAAAAGCTAATTAAGTACCTATAAAACGCATAAAAACAGCACGTTTCAAACAGTAAACAAGCATACAGTTCACTTCATTTACTTTTCTAGAAGTTACCGTTCAAAGTATTTTAAATAATAATGAAAAAAGAGGGAAATTGTGTGGCGGAAAAAACTTATTTTGGTATGAATGGGCGTGGCAGATGGACTGGTAACTAGGCTGGCTCTAGCTGTTTTGCCACCGTGGACAAAAATGGAAAATGCCACCGCTATCTCCAAAGCAAAAAGTTATAATTTAAAAAGAATATTTTTTTACATAGATGCACACTTATAAAACTTGACTAACCAACAAAAAGGTAGCATAACTATATATAGGTATACAATTTAAAGCCTTAAAAATACAAAATAATTCCATATTAAGTACATAATTATCTGTTATTATTCCAAACGAATAAAATGTAAAAGAAGGAATTTCCCATTCCAGTAGTCCAATTTCTTCGAAAATGAGTTAACTGATGGAGGGGATCACAAGAGTTTATTTTACTTTATAATAACTACACCCAAAACTAAGGAAAACATCTTCAGTGGCTTTCCACCAAAAACGTATTAAATCTTTCCTCTTTCGAATAGCTGACATCAAACATCGTATGGGTGAAAGGAATGTCCATTGAGACCACACTCCAGGATGGAGAGAAAGATACCAGTGAAAGATGTGGAAAAATATCAAAATTCCTTATTTAAGATATATTCCTGCCTCAAACTCTTCAAGTTTCAATATAAAAGAAAATTGATATTAAACATGCAGAGTACAAAAGAAGGAAATAAAATACATTAAATAAAATACCGAATTCACATCCAATAATATTTCTGTAAATATATCAAATTCTCTGTAACATATATATATATATATATATATATATATATATATATATATATATATATATATATATATATGTACTAGCTGTACCCTGCCACGCGTTGCTGTGGCTCAGTCTTGTTTAACAGAAAGGACATATTTTCAGTATGTTAAATAATTTGCATTGCACGTATGATCTTTTTAAAAAATGTATAAATATATATACGAAAACTTTCCTAAACTGATATTTATAATTTGTTAACCAAATGCTTGAAGTTATTACAGCTTATTTTTGTCTTTATGTCATGTTATGAACCTCTCTAAATTTATTTACATTGTCTTTAAAGTGGCGACCTCAAGTTTGAACATAAATTTTAAATGGCTCCACTCTGATGCATTGAGGGAATTGGGTTAGTTTTACAATGGTTATGGATTTTTATTAATTCAGAGGTGTGTTCACAAATGCACATTTATTCAAACAATGTCACTTGGAATTATGAATTGTATTTCCGGATGTTATATAGGAAATGTTTTGATTCTGCAGTATATCTAGCAAGCAAAATTTGTGTAATGGCTCTGTTCCCTGAGTAGAGGCAGTTTAATTTTTTCAGTGGTACAAAACATTCCTTTGGTTTCTCCCTTAAAGTCCAGAACATTGCGCAATAAGGATACACTTCCATCATTGTGTAAATGAGAACATGCTGCCTGAACCTAGAATCTTCCACTGGGTTGTACCGGGATGCAAGTTGACTGTTATTGTGTTATTGCTCACCACAAAATCATGTTTGATGCAGATGTGCTGTTTCTGGTTAACATCTTTCTGATGCTGTAAAACACGAATGATGTGCTCGCAAATGTGCATCCTCAAGTCTGTCTGCATGGTGCTCAGCTGCACCCTCAGCCTGTGTTTGTGACATTCTTTGTCTGCTTTTCTCGTTTGCTGATATCCATTCTTTCACAGTTTGATGTGAAATTACACTCATTGTAGTACTTTTGCCTTGCAAGTATGACAACCTAAGTTTGATTTCCTGCAAGGCATTATTTTTATCTAGTGAAGCCAATTGACTGCACTTAAAAAGAAAAAAAAATTCAAACGCATATAAAATTTCTTAAAAACTTAAAACTACGCTTAAAAAGAAAAGAAAATTAAAACAAAAACATATAAAATTTCAAAACATGAAAAAAAAAGAAAAAATCGGAAACAAAAAGAAAAGGAAAAAATAAAAAATGCTAATGAAATATTTAACTTTTAAACGTGCATCAATTGACACAGCTGAAATTCAACGCAATGAGAGACTGAAGGTATTTTTAATCGAATACGCCAGGAAAATTCCAATATAAACACGGATTTTGCAGCAGAAAACTACGACAAAGTGTTGATAATGATGGGAGTATTTTTGCAATTCACAATTCAATTAGTATTAGCAATTGTTATCAACAATGTTAAGGGCCTGTCTTAAAAACAGAGTGGTTTATATCTAGACACAGACAGCTTTTCACATGGACAATTATTTGTTATCTGTGTACTTAAATATTAGCATCACCACAGCCAAATTACCGCCATGCAAATCGCAACATTTTCCCTCCATTTCTTTTTTCATAAAAAAATGCTAGAATCTTTATTGTTTAGATATTAAGGTACGATATACTTGGCACCAATTTTGTTACAGTGATGCTAATACATAATTACTGATGTGTGTTACAGAGCAGTAGTCACCAATTGGTGATGCGTGAAAAATTTTGGATAGTATGCCGAAAAATTGGGAAATTATTTATACTTTTATGAAGAGATTCAGTTTAAAAAAGATGAACAACAAAAACAATATATTACGGAACACGAATTATTCTTTACTAAAAGCTTTTAGTTACTGAAATAACTAAACAAAAAAACATAATTCCTGAGGTTAGCGATTTTGGTAACCGCAACCATTTTTTGGAAAATTGTAGGCAAAACACTTCCGTTTGTTGATTGTTGCTTTTCATGAAGCTTATTTGGTTCACTCCTAGAAGAGCCCACACCCTTGGGGCGAATTACTTTGGTTGGCGATAATTGCGCCCCATCTTGGTAACCCTACTTTTAAACACTAAATACCAACATCCTAACTATTTCTAGAATTTTTGTATTTTGTGGGCGCGCATTTCGAATTTCATTTTGTTGTTGGTCTCCGGGCTGGTTGCGTGTGTGAGGGAATCTACTTTAGAATTTTTTACTTTGTTGATTGCGAAAGATAAGAAAGAATTGATTGAATGGTGTATGAAGGAAGGATTGATTGCTTCGAGTTATGAATGTCCTAAATGTAATGATCAGCATGATGTAACATGGTCGGTAATAAAACGCTTTCTTCGAAATCGTGCCAGCCACGCCGAATATACGTTCGACCATTACCTCGCAGAATAAAAATGGCGGCATTCACACAATCATTCGCTTAGCGATGAGACCTTTAAGACTTTTTAAAAATCTGTTGTTACTCTGTCCCCTCCACTCGGAAAAGATCAGAAGTAAGAAAGTAAGTGCTGTTTTTATATTTTTTATCTCAAATGTTTAATTTCTGTATAGCTTACATATATTTTCATTATGCATCCACCTTATCCCGCTATATTTCCTTGCCACTATTGTCGCTTTCGCTTGGCACCATCTTGTTCTGGCTTGGCGCCGTTTTTGGTTTGTCGCCAAGGGTGTGGGTTCTCCTAGGATTTTACCACTTATTTTCAGGGCATAGAAGATTAAATAAAGACGTAAATATTGCTATAGTGCTCCACCACATAGAGGTCAATCCTATTAGTGAAACGCTAATTATAAAGTTATACATTAAGTGGTTCATGAAGTGTTGAAAAATGGCAACTACTGCTCTAAAGCAGGCACAGCAGACAATTTCTGTATATATACAGACAATGAAGCAACACAAAATGTCTACTCATAAGCATTGTAAAATTAACCCTTTCACCTCAAGAAGAGTCATTTAATTTGTTTTCAAACTTGGCACCTCTTCTATGGAGACAATGCAAATAATTTTAGATTCATGCCATGACAAAGAAAAAAACCCATAATAACTTGGGAGTATTCTGTTAACAAATTACAAATGAAATAAATCTGTTTAGAAAAGTTTTGTTAATGTATATTTCCACATTTTTTTATAAAAAAAATCATACCTCAAGTGCAAGCAGTTAAAGATATTAGAAATGTGTGCTTTCTCTTTTCTTTCTTTTTAGCCAGACTGAGCCACAGGAAAACATGATTGGGTACAGCTAGCTAGCTATAGCAAACTTAAATGATAAAAAGCTATCAAAAACCAATTATTAACAACAAATTATCATTTTGATAAAATCACCAAAAAAAAAGTTGCAAAGGTTCTTGGGTACTGTTGCAACTATATCAACCCCGATTTTGTTCGCATCATACACGGTGAGAATTGGCAATTAAGTGCTAATGTTGCCAATATGGTTGCGATAATACATAAATATCAAAACAAACACCAAATGTACATAAGAAAATCTTAATTTTTCCATTTATATTTCACAGTAACACCAAATAAAATTTTGAAATTACACAAAATAGATATTTCGTGAGTCTAATGTTATTGCCCCAACTATTAATAACTACAATAACTATTTCGTGGAAAAATTCACTACCAAGTGTGTGAAGGTCCCTTAGGACCTCACTTTGAGAACGAGAATAATTTTGAGTCAAAGAAGAACCAGTAGCCATTTTTATAAATAACTTTCTTCATTTGGTTATCTTTCCCAAATAGAATCAAAGACTTATTAACAAATGCGTCTACTAATATTATGAGGTTTTAAAGGTAATATCCTTTAAATTAACTTAATTAATTAATGCTCCAATTAATTAATTTATTAAATAACGATCACGCAGAAATTACCACGATAAGAGATCCCAGAATTTTATTTAATAATGTTATTGAACATTTAACTTTAATCTCACTCCTAAAACTTTAATGATACTTTAAACACAAAATAATATTTACCACTCGGAATCTCAATTCTTGAGATTAAATATCTCTAACAAGAAATCTTCAATTTACATCCACGATAACTTTCTGCTTCAATCTCTATCTCCTACTGCTCTAACTTTACTATTTCGTTTGACTTAAATACTGAATCTAATCTGCATAACAAGGAATCCTGTCCGCTTTTTGGAGTTGATTGGAAATAGGTAGGGAATTAAATTTCCCTAAAAAGGTCGACTCAGAAGGTTAGTGATAAAGTTCCGTATAGATTCGTCACAACCCCTCCAAAAAGAAAACGGGATTTATTCGAAGGACTCATACGTCCTGAAAATAAATTACGTAATTCCTATCTTTGTCTTACAGTTCCGACGATATTAACTTCTAACTGTATATTACTGAAACATCTTCCTTAATGAAAAGGACAAAATTACGATTTATAATTAATTGCCAAACCTCATAATACTTTACAAGATTAAATTAATCCCTGCACTCTATCCATTTGGCGAAAAAGGCGTGGGAAAAACCACCCTAGAGGTGGCAAAAAACCAGCCCCATAGAGTATTACTTAGTTATTATACAAAAAAGAAATACAATCTTCTGTGGCACTGGAACATCGAAGACTTCAGGGTCAGCTACCCTGAAAGATTGATATCCATTTGAGAAGTAGGTAAAAGCAGACATGAAGTTAAACATTTGTTACATGAATGTCATATACAATAAATATCTGGTTCCTTTGCCTTCCCATTCGAAAAACTTTATGCACTAGTTAGTGTTAATGGTTAATCCTATCTAACTTCGCCGCGCTCCAAGTCACCAGATGTGAAACAAAATATACATAGAAACACACACAGCATACAATAATAATCATTTTGCAATAAACAAATAACACAAACAACCAAATTAATTGTCGCATCTTAGCGAAGTCATACATCGAAGTAAACAAATGCAAAATTTACAGATGTTTTCTCCAAAATACAAAAAGTAACACAAAAGCCGTTTTTTCTGGTATAGAAAAAAAAAAACACACACAATGCAGTGTCCACTTTTGTCAGTCTTCTTAATTTTAGAGTCCGCCTGTGACTTGCTTTAATTGCAAAAATTCTTCACTTGTTCGTACCGCGAAGATAAAGAAACAATACAACCAGGATTTTGTCCGTCAAATCCTATGCACTGGATCTCCATCTAACGCTTCCATACTGAGGCTCCTTCTTCGCAATGTGCTGCTAGGTATGCCGTTGATTTCGATGTTGCTCAGCTCCTCAGGAATTCCGTCTTTTTCTTGTATACGGCTCCGTAGATAGTATGGGCAAGGTCTCCTTGTATTGGCTTGATTCGACCGGACTGGTTTCTCCGCTTGTTTGTTGCGTCCTCTCGTTGTCGCTCTGGTCTGACGGGTCTGGTTATCACGTCCACTAACTTCCATTCGGGATCCGTCTGTAGTCGTAGCAGTCCTGCGATCAGGCAACCTTGATGGACCTGCAATGGACTCTACTCCTGGTGAAGAGGTATTATGTTTTTGAAACTTATAATTCCTGGACGAGACCGAGGAAGGGATCGACCTCTTGACTCCTTGCCTTTGCTCAGGAGCGCGTCTTTTCCGGTCCTGATGTTCAGACCTTTGCCGTGATCTCTTCCTACATATCTTGGATCGTTTTAAAGCTTGGTCCTTCGTCGCAGTACTATTAATTTTACGTTTATTTCTGGGGATCTCCCGTGTGGTGTTACCCTGCCGTGATCTACACCCCTCACTTTCCTGACTAGAGGTTTTTCTATGCTCTTTAAACTGCCCCGATTCGATCTATTCGACCCATGACTAACTTCTTGTTCGTCATACAGAGTTTCTACCGGACTATCCGAACTAATCGTGTCTGACTGAAGAGGCCGATACACTCGAACCTGATCAATATTAACAGTTATATTTCTTCCGTTTTTCCAAATAACTAAATTATTTCCTTTTATTTCCAAAACTTTATAGGGACCTTCAAACTTAGGCATAAATTTTCCAACCTGTTTCCTACCCGCAGCACTAAAGAAATGTGTTTGAAGTAAAACCAAATCGTTCACTTTGATGTGAACATCCCTCCTTCTGAGATTCTAATGTTTTTCCCAAGACTTATGCTTTTTTTTTTTTTTTTGCATATTTCGTCTTGCCTCATCGAATAATCTTTCGATGTTCCTACCAACATATTTCGCATCCTCCGTAACATTTATGAGCTTGCTAAACGGAGTTATGATTTTCCTTCCCAAAACAACTCAGCCGGAGTTTTATTTGTCGTCTCATTTACCGCCGTGCGCAATGCGAAAGCGAACTCGTGTAGAAATTGGTCCCAGTTTTCATGATTTTCTTCAACAAAAGAAGCTATCATTTGAACTAAATTTCTATTCACTCTTTCCGTGATATTAGACTGTGGTCGGTACGTTACCGTTTTCATATGTTTGATGTCCAACCTGTGACTGAGATGTTCAAACACGTCAGAAATAAATTGGGGGCCGTTATCACTTATCAAAGAATCGGAGACCTAATAGGTCTAGCGTTACAATTTCATTTGGATATTTCGAAACTATATTCATTAAACGACCAGCTGGTAGCGCGTTTTTATAATTAAACTTTTGACACCGGTCACAGGTTGAAACATATTCAAATATATATTTTCTCATAAATGGAAAATAGCACGTGTCACGAAGTTTAAGATATGTCTTCCTCTTTCCGAGATGTCCTGCCAGTGGTAGATCATGAAATTCTTTCATAATATCTTTTCGAAGAGAACCAGGAATATAAACTCTTAGTTCTCCCAAATTAGAAAAATACTTCGCGTAAAAGAGGAGACCATTTATTAACTTGAAGTCCTGGGTCCAACTCTCGCATACCGTCGCATTAACAGAACCGTCATCAGGGTTTTCTAAGTATCGATAAATATGTCCTAATTCAGGATCTTCCCTTTGTTCCTTAATGAATTGTTCACGGGAATTTATAGCGAGGGCTCTAAGAGCTGCGCACGAAATTTGTGACCCCTCGACACTGTCTACTGGATTTATCGATAAAAGATCTGCGACCACGTTTTGAACACCAGGTCTGTGCTCCCATTCTATGTTAAACTCTGACAATTTCAATGCCCATCGGATCATCCTACTTGATACATTCTTACCATTGGTTAACTTCGTTAACGCTGCGTGATCTGTGATCACTTTCACAGGTAGGGGTCCAAAATAAGTTTTAAACTTACTTAGAGCCCATATCACCGCCAAACATTCTCTTTCGGTAACCGTATAATTACGTTCTGCTTTATTAAGGGTTCGAGACGCGAAAGCAATAGGTTTTTGATTTTGTTGAAGCACAGCACCAATTCCGACCCCACTAGCATCCGTGAATAAATTGAACTGTTCAGAAAATTTGGTAATTGCAAAATCGGTGCCTCCGTTAGTGTGCGTTTGATCTGATCAAAAGAATCATGTGCTTCTCCCGACCAGTTAAACTTCGCCCCCTTTTTTTTTTAATTGGTACAATGGTTCACATATATCTGCGTATGGCGGAATAAATTTTTGGTACCAACCCGTCATCCCCAAAAATTTTGACACTTCTCGATTATTTTTGGGAGGTTTCATTTCCGCAATTGCCCGAATTTTCTTATTGTCAGTTTCGATTCCTTCTTTACTAATAATCAGGCCTAAATATTTGAGTTTGTCACGGGCGAAGTAACATTTTTCCTTATTTAACGTTAGCCCTGCGTCTCGCAATAAGGTAAAAATCTGAGTTAAATGATCGAGATGGTCTTTAAACGATGGAGATGTTATAATAACATCGTCCATGTACACTAACACGAAACGCCCAATAACAGGTTTGACAATTATATCAATAGCCCTTTGGAAATTAGGCGCCGCCCCAGAAAGACCAAAAGGCATTCGTAGGAATGCAAAAGTGCCATTGCGAGTGATAAACGCTGTTTTTTCTATGTCCCTTGGACTAATCGCCAACTGAAAATAGCCACTTCTGAGATCTAGAGTGGACATAACGTTGGTGAGTAAGTCATCAATCACCGGTAATGGATATCGAGGATATTTGGTAATTCCATTTAGTTTCCGATAATCGATCGCGAAACGATACGCCTCGGGAGAATCTGGAGGAAGGTCATTTTTCTTTTGTGTTAGAACGACTGGAGATGCATAGGGCGAATTAATAGGACAAATTGTACCATCCCGTAAAATCTTATCTATGTGATAATCAATAATGCCTTGTTTGAACCGGTCGTACTTGTATGGTCTTGACACTACCGGTCCTTTGTCTCCAGTATCTATCTTATGATATACAACATGCGTTAATCCCGGTTGATCGGAAAATAACCCTTTAAAATTATTAAATAAGGCTTTTAATTGCCTCTGTTGCCCGTCACCAAGTTTTGTGTCTGCGAGATCAATATCAACTGGTTTCTCTACTTTCGGCAATTGTTTGATCTGATTGTCGGGAATGATCAAGGATTTCTGATCAAAATCCAATGTCAATCGTGACGCCTTCATAAAATCGATTCCCAAGATGCATTGGTACTGCATGTTGTCTAGAATATGGAATTCCCAGGTTTTCTGAAATTCCCTGATCATTATATGAAATTCCACCCGACGTAAGTGACTACACGGGGCTTCTTGTGCTGTCACGACTCTGTCCTTCGTCTTTTGACGAGGTCGGTATGAAAAGTATTTGCGGTATACCACCTCCGAAATAAAAGATTTCTCCGCTCCCGTGTCCCATAGTGCTGTAATAAAGGTTTCATTTAATAGAATAGGGACATATGGTAATTCGACTGAGGTCATTCTTATAGATGATACTCTGATAGGCCGATGATCCGAAACTGGAGGATTTTCCGTACCCGCGATCGATTACCCCCATATTCACATCGATCGCTTAAAAGTTTAAATTTCTACTTCGTTCATTTTGACCTCGAAATGAACTATTTCTCGACCCACTTTGTTGACCGCCTTGACTGTGGAATGGTTGATCCGATTGTCCACCTTGGCGTCTACCCTCGAATCTGCGATTTGCGAAACCTTGGTTTTCGAATCGATTAAATTCTCTTTGTGGTCGGCTATTATTGGCGTATCTCTCATTATTTCTGTTTTCCCTCCAATTTTCCTGTCTATGTCGGGTATTAAAACGATTGCCTTCATTAGGGCCTGAACTTCTAAATCCCTCACTCGAACCTCTGATTTGTCTATGCATAAAACATTCTTCGTATTTATCAACGATTTGTAGGAGATTGGCAGTATTTCGTGGATGTCTAACTTCAACATAATCCAAAATTGGAGGTTCTAATCGACTATAACGACGTGATCTATTAATTTTTCCTCCGACATTTCTAGTTTAAGGACTTTATGAATTTTCAACAATTCATAAATAAAGTCCGAAGGCTGTTGATCTCGTCTTTGTGATGAGGAATAAAATCGCGTTTCTAGTTCTGACCTGTTTCTGACCACGGGGAATTGTTCCGACAATGCCTGTTTTAAGTGCGCGTAGTCTGTTGTCTTATCCTCAATGACCCTATAACCAAGAACTTCGAACCAGTCGAGTGCCCGTCCTTTGAGATGACCCTTCAAGTAAGCACATGCTAATTGTGCAGGTATCTCATAATAAGCGAGATTATGATCAATATTCTCCAAAAAATCATCTATGTTCTCAATCCTCAAAAAATATTGTTCCGGAATGATTCTAAAACTGGATCCGACTCTATTCTCGGGATTTATACGTTGGGCGCCATTGTGAAGGTCCCTTAGAACCTCACTTTGAGAACGAGAATAATTTTGAGTCAAAGAAGAACCAGTAGCCATTTTTATAAATAACTTTCTTTATTTGGTTATCTTTCCCAAATAGAATCAAAGACTTATTAACAAATGCGTCTACTAATATTATGAGGTTTTAAAGGTAATATCCTTTAAATTAACTTAATTAATTAATGATCTAATTAATTAATTTATTAAATAACGATCACGCAGAAATTACCACGATAAGAGATCCCAGAATTATATTTAATAATGTTCTTATTGAACATTTAACTTTAATCTCACTCCTAAAACTTTAATGAGACTTTAAACACAAAATAATATTTACCACTCGGAATCTCAATTCTTGAGATTAAATATCTCTAACAAGAAATCTTCAATTTACATCCACGATAACTTTCTGCTTCAATCTCTATCTCCTACTGCTCTAACTTTACTATTTCGTTTGACTTAAATACTGAATCTAATCTGCATAACAAGGAATCCTGTCCGCTTTTTGGAGTTGATTGGAAATAGGTAGGGAATTAAATTTCCCTAAAAAGGTCGACTCAGAAGTTAGTGATAAAGTTCCGTATAGATTCGTCACAAGTGCAAAAAATTATTATTATTGTGCACAAACTGGCATAGAATGTTCTTCCTTTATTGAATGTACATTGCAGTATTTGGCGATGTCTTTTGATTTTAGGTAAATGGCCGACTAAAGAAAAATATAAGTACCATAAAAATTATATATTAATTTAATTTGGATTCATTGAGAAAGATAAAATACCGTAAATTCCGGCCTATAACGCCCACCCATACTTTCAAGCTGCAATTTTTAAATTTTAGGTATATTCGCTATATAATGTGCACCCCTTTTTTACGAAGAAACCTGAAATGTACAAATGCAATGCTGTTGTGTTTAGAAGCTATTTATTCAAGGTGTTTATCTAAGCAATTGCAAAAATAGTATACTTTTAGAACTACCACCTTTTAAGTTCAATAAGAATGTCATGTCTTTTAAGTAAATAGTATTTCGAAATTTTTAGAAGTATAACTTTTTTATGCTCATTTATTTTTTAATTTTTAAAGCCCTCATTTTTATACCCAGCGTATAACTCACACCTGTAAATTTCGATCTTATTTTTTGTGTTCAAAGTGCGCGTTATAAGCCGGATTTTACGGTAGGTGGAAGATTTTAATCGGTATACTACTCGCTAAACACATACATACTGTACAGAATTAAATTTAGTATTTTATATATAAAAATTATCAAAGTAAATATTCTGTAATTAAAAATAAAGTGAAAAATTATATACAATACGAACAGTAATTGACATAAAAAGAGCTGAACTATCTTTATCAACGCGAAAGTAAAATTTCAAAAAATAATTACAATCTTATGACAACCTGCTTCCTCAACATGTATTTGAGCCCTCTGTCTGTTTTGCTCATTCACTGATGCTTACTCTAATTTGATCAGCACTTATTCCTCGCACTGCGTTTGCTTGGCCAGTATGATAACCTAAGTTCGAGTTTCTGCAATACAATTTTATGTACTCAAGCCGATTGACTGCAGTTAAAGTGAAGGTTTAAAGAAAAACATATGAAATTACAAAACAGCTCTGAGCGGGCCTTGTATCCGAATCCCTTTGTGGCCCTTTTTTAGATATGAGCACCATGTAAGCGGAATTGTTATAACATTCGTTGGGGCTCCTGCATCATTGATACAGCGGTAGCTCTACGTCCCGTACAAAAACAAACCATAATAACTTCCAGTATTTTTTTTTTAACAAATTACTAATGAAATCTGTTTAAGAAGGTAATAATCTTATAAAGCAATGAAAAACAAAATAAGGTGCAATATTTTGATGACTCAAAATCAGAAAATCTTAGTTTTCACATTTGTATTTCAATACTAACATCAAATGAAAGGTACTTACGTATTATTGCAACCTATTAGCGATATTGTATAAAACGAAGCACGATTGCCAATTCCGCGCGTAAAACATCTGCGAAAATGGAATGCCCAACTTTGCGAGTTATCATTAAAGTTGACGATTGTTGCGATAATACGTAAGATTCAAATGAAGTTTAAAAAGTTGTCTAAAAAAAAAAAAAAAAAAACATTCCTATTAAGAGGTCATATACCTTTTAAAATTTCCTGAAAATCGATTTTTTATTATTATTTTATTTTATAGAGTAAACCTTTCTGAGTGTTCTAAAAGAAACCACATGCAGATTTTCCTAATAGAACGGACGTTATTAAGAAAATAAAAAGAGTAGAAAAGGCGATTTACATATTGTTTACATTTTGGCTCCAGGGTGACAGCTGTCATTTCGTTGGTGACAGCTGCGTTTATCTTTTTCTAATATTTTCATTCTAATTATTATCAAATGCTTGAATCTAAACCTCAAATATTGTTATTGTTGTTCTGAATATTAACTACAACTTCTACTAACTTTATAAACTTCTACTTCTACTATGTTTTGATAAGGTGAATCTTGAATTTATACTCGCTCGTTTTTGATTTTCATACCGTATCTTATTCTAAGATAAGTTTTAGGAAAAGTATTATTTTTTTTTATAAACTTTTGAAGGATGAATTCGACTGAATCTGCTAAAAGACCATCTGGTAAACGTCCTAAGAAAAGGAAGTTTACTGGTAATATGCATACGAGATGCAAAGCTGTACACAGTGTGGATGAATCACTAAACAACAGTGCATCTGGAAAAAGATTCGGCTGCAAGATGTTGATTCATCTTTTATTGAACATGATGACTGTTTTGATGTCTATAGTGTTTGATAAAACTATCATGTTTACAAACATTCAAAACTTTGCTTCTTGCAAAAAATATGGTCGTGATATTAAACTATCAGAAAAATGTGTTAGAGGTTTGTCTAGTGTTTTTTCGATTGAATGCAAGAACTGTAAAGACTTGTGTTCGTTTAGAAATTCAAAAATGCTGGGTAAAAGAAAAAATATTCCAGAAATAAACAGATGTTTTGTATACGCAATGAGGACAATTGGACAGGGTCATGCAGCAATGACAACTTTCTGTGGTGTCATGGACTTTCCTCCTCCAGTTGCTGAAAAATCCTATAATAACATTATAAACAAACTACAATTGTGTAGTAAAGAAGTCGCAGAAGCTTCAATGCAAAGTGCAGCTTTGAAAGAGGTAACTTTGACAAATTCTTCCGATGTAATAATTAGTGGAGATGGAACATGGAAAACCCGTGGCTATTCTTCTCGTGTTGGTGTGTGTGCTGTTATAGGAGACAAAACAGGAAAGTGTATTGATGCGGAAGTGATGTCTTCTTTCTGTAAAGGATGTGATTCTTGGAAACGAAGAAAGGGGTCACCTGCTTACAAAAAGTGGAAAATTCTTCACGTTAAAGAATGTTTGAAGAACCACAATGGTTCAGCTGGCATGATGGAGACTGTGGGAATGGTTCGTATATTTCAGCGTTCATTAAGTCATCGTTCTGTGAGATATACATCTTACATCGGGGATGGCGATTCCAAAACATTCTCATCTATTACTGTATCCAATCCGTATGGAGAAGATATCACAGTTTCAAAAATTGAATGTGTTGGACATGTTCAAAACAGAATGGGAACTCGTTTACAAAAATTAAAACAAATGAGTTCCAAACTCAGTGATGGGAAGTCGATTGGAGGAAAGGGAAGGTTGACCGACAGAATGATCGACTTAATTACAACGTACTATGGAAATGGAATCCGACAAAATAAAACATGCCTGTCAGATATGCGAAAAGCTGTTTGGGCTGTATATTTCCATATACGTTCAAGCGACGAAGAACCATTGCACAGTTTTTGTCCCGTAGCTCCTAATTCTTGGTGTAAATATCAAAATCAAGTAGTAGAGGGCAATGTGGAAACTTTTAGACACAGTAACAAATTGCCATTGGCAGTAATGGATGCCATAAAACCTGTGTTTAATGATCTATCACAACCTAAACTTCTACAAAAATGTCTAGGGGTAAAACCCAAAATAATAATGAATCAATTAACTCATTAATATGGAAATTATCCCCAAAAACTTTAGGTTGTGGTAGAAAGATTGTTGATATATCTACAAATGAGGCAATTGTCATTTTTAATGATGGCAATCAAGGCAGACTAAAAATTATGCAATCGCTTGGTCTGACTGTTGGTCAATTTGCACATAAATTTGTTACACTTGTAGATATAAAAATAATTCAGACTGCAGAAGTACATTTTAATCTCCGCACAAAAGAAGTACGACAGGCTAAAAGAATGCAATTTAAAACTACTTGCAAGAAATTAACTGAAAAAGAGGGAACATCATATGCATGTGGCGAATTTTAGCATTTTAGAATCGTAGTAATACACTGCATTCATATCACAAATTGTTTAATATTTATAATAAGTAGTTGTTAATTAAGGTATTGATTGTTTTTAAGTAATATTTATAAATTTTTAACTTTATTTTGGAGAAATGAATCACTTTGTTGCATTTTGATTATTTTGTAGCTTTTGATATCGTTTCGATGCTTGTACTGCATTGGTATAATATATGTTTTTTTAGTTATAATAATTTTAATAAATTGAAGTTTATTGACTAAAAAACTTCACATTAGTTTTAATTTAAATTTAGTTGTTGTTTGAGTAACCAGAATAATATATATATAAAACTGTGGTAAATTTTACGTTTGATGTCAATTTTCTCAGAACGTCATTTTTACTCATTACGCGCATGATATTTTCAAAACCGTGCCATGGAAAATGATAAAATTTTTACTGTAGATTCTGATCATATCTGTACTTAAAATAACGTACCAGTTTGAATTTTTAATGAAAAATTTAAAATTACAAATATAAAATAGCAAAAATTTTTTTAAAATTTTATAGTTAAATTTTAAATTGTTATAGTTTACTAAAAATTTTAAATCAGTGTTTCATGCTTCGTCATTTTAAAGATAATACAATTTCCAACACTGAGCAAAAATTTCATCAAAAAATATTGGTAACTTTTTTTATAAAGCTGCGCGTAATGCATATCACTTGCGAAAAGAAAACAAAAATTTCTTTTTGTAATTGTCTAATTAAAAATTTATCCTAATTAGCACTGTGTTTTTTTGTTGGTTATGTTTTTAAGTAAAGTAATATCTATTTGTTTATTCCTCCAAAATTTACATTCCAGGAAACAATAATAAAAAAATTATAGAGCTTTAAAGAGCTCACTATTTTTAACCATTTTCAACTTTTTAAAAGGTATGTGACCCTTAAAAACTCCGTCGATTAATTGCGTCACATTAAAATATCTCCAAGTGGGAAAAAAATATTGTTTCCAAACATTGAATGTTATATCGCGGCATTTGGCTATGTCTGTTTATTTCAGGTAAATGGTTGACGGAAACTATTTAGTAGAAAAATAAGTAGCGTACAGAAGTCAATTATGTTAGTTTCATTTTCGCTTAATTAAGAGAAATAAATTTAGCTTAAAATTACAGAAAAACACGATGTAGAATTTAATCCAAGTCGTAAACATCCCGCCATAATGCTATCCAACTGTCGCCAAACCTACAAAACAAAATTTGAGTTCTTGAAAGAATAATTTTTAAAAAAGATTTATTCGAAAAATAATCCCAATTACGTATCAAAGGACAATAAATAGATAAATATGACAACGCATAAACATAACCATAGAAGAGTTATACAATAATTTGGAAAAATCTAAGCGTAAAGTTTAAATTTTCGCATTCAGAGCGAATCGTGACGTCGTATGACGTCATAACACCAAAAATCACTTAAAAATTAAATTTAAAAAATTTAGAGAGAATTTCGAAATAAAAAGTATATAAGATCCTGACCAGAGACAAATGCAACGTTTTGTCAATATTTCAGATTAATCCATGCAGAACTTTTTGAGTTATACGCGCATACACAAAAACCAACTATATAATATATATATATATATATATATATATATATATATATATATATAGTATAATAAAATAAAAGTGAAGTACTAGAACCTACAGTGCTAAAGAAGTAAGAAATTGTAATTCAGCAGACACAACACTTGTAGATACAAAAAAAGTAATTGGACTAAACTGGAGACCTATTATGATTTCTAAAGCTGTCGCTGAATTAGGCTATCGAATTACGGTTAAGCAATGCTTTGTGGATCCAACCTTCCCCGTGCAGCAGAAATTTTCGACACAATAGAGGGAAAAAAAGTCAAGTTGAAAAGTTAAGCCTAATACAACACAAATATATGAAGAACCTAATAAAATCGTAAAAAGAAATTGAGAAAAGAGAACAATAATGAATTTCTCAAGGAGAGGAATAATAAAAAAAACTATTATAGAAAATAATAGGAAATACTTTCTTGTAAAACAAAAGTCCTGAACTCAAAAATACAACCTCTGCGATGAGATCCTACGTGAAATGGCGTAAAAGAGTGAAACGCCAACACAAGAAATATATATATATATATATATATATATATATATATCAAATTCGATCTAAATGCCGTCCTTAAAATTTGCCACCCCGGGCAGGGGTTTGAGCTGACCGGCCCCTACTTGTAAATATTGGGCTTGCCCGATGGTGAAACAGTTTAAAAAAGTTATTAAAAAACCTCTGCAGCTCGTAGAATGATAATTTTTGCAGCATTAGAAGCGTGCAGATTCATATCTTTTATTAAAATGCAAAAAGTGAAAAATAAGTTTGAGGGTCGAAAATCGTGAACCTACTCCCTTAAATTATTTTCATAAGCAATTTCCATTGATCGATTGAAAAGGAAAGAACTAAACTTTAACGGTGATCATTTGTCAGCCGAAGAGTTTACATTTGCAATAATGCCCTCGCGTGCGAAGGCATGATTTGATGTTGAGTGGTGCGGCTTTAGTACGTCCTAGTTTGTGACTTGAATCTGCAACAAATATAAGAATCCATTTTAAAATTCGTGCAGAATGCCGCCTTTTGCTTTTGAGGCTTATACGAGGCTCGTATATGGAAGATTTATCAATCATTTCCAAACATGAAACACGCTATCGCTCTCCAATTTTCACCTATTGCATAAAAGTATTTGCGCAATTCAATGTTCTTCAATTTTACAAATCTGATTTATTTATTCTGATCTTAAGAATTTTTATTTCAAAAATAATCACATACAGTTAACAGTAATAAGTAGATTTCTTATCAGTAAAGATTCATGTATTTTAGCCTTATGTATTTTTTCTGTACTCTTGCTGATATCTATTTGTCTTTGCTCTGGTTGGATTTTATGCAGCAAATATATGATCTTTCCCTGACCATTAGTTTGCAAATGCATTCCTATTAGCTCTCATTTCCCTCTAAGAATCTTCTTTAAAACTTTTTTCTGAAATTGTCCTTTTGAGGATCCTAAAGTAAATATTTCATTTCATTAATATGAGTTTCTTGTAAATTTTCCACTCTATAGTTCCTATTAAATTAAAAATGATGGATCAAAATTTGTAGACACAAAATAAAATAGACAATGGAGCCTCGCGATAGATCGAGAGTATAACGAAAAGCATACACGACACGATCCACAAGTGAATGGAAGATTTTGTGATCCTCAAAAAATCGACAGGTGGGTCGGTCACCACAAATATCTTCCCTTTCAATTCATTCCGTATTTAAAACATTTCCCAAACAGGAAACCCAGTAGCTCACAAACGGCTCAGCTTGAAAATAGACACCCACACTTACGACACGCGTATGAACCTTTTAACACTAAAATGTTCGGGATTTTGATTACGCTGGTGTCGTTTCAACACCGCGATATAAAATATATAAGATACTTATGGTAACTAAACTATTGTTAGTCAACTTTTCAGTAGGGTTATTTTAAGATTTTGAATATTATTCTATGTAATTATCATATTATATTATATTATAAAAAATCGTAAAAAAACCAAATTACTTAATCTTGTAAAATAGAATAAAACAATAATATTCATAAATATCAGTATAATAAGCAAATGATAATTTTTGTGAAAATGGGAGTTTTTCATCGATATTTATCGTTTTTATGCATAATATTTTGTACACACCTCTTTTCAATGAATACAGTCATATTCAATTTTTCCTATACATTTTAGACTAACAGATGCTAATGATTAACATTCCATAACATTCTTTAATTTCGTACTTTTTGCGTTTTAGTCAATTTGTAATTCCTTTAAATTCAGTATTTATCTGATTTTTAAAATTTCTTGCACTTACGTAATTTGAACGTAATAGCAGATAAGCAAATGCTATGTTACGTTACACTTAGACACAGAGATTTTAGTATAACTGATACATTTTCGCTGTGAACCCAAATGTTCAATATTTCTTCCGGAAGTTTGTTATACTAATAATAGCCACTTAGCGAACTATATTTTGCTGAAAGACATGTTTTTTTAAATGACACCAGCAGACGTTCTAGGTATATTTAGTTACAAAGTATCTCTTAATTAAATTTATAACACAAAATTTGTTTTGTGCAATCACCATAAAAATGATTAAAAGTCATGAAAATTTTTCAAAAACCCTAGAAAAATGTGGGGAGGAGAACACACTAAACGGGATCTGGTGTCCAATCGACACTGACGGACGTTCTAGAGTTAAAAAGGTTTTTAGAGCATTTAAAAAGTTACATAACATTCTTTAGATTTGATTTTTATTCAAACACATTGCTTATTTAAATTTAACAGATTCTCTAAATCTGCGTTAAAAAAATCAACTATTGATTTCATAGTAATACCCAGAAAGTAATAATCTCAGAAAACACATCGGAAACATTTTATTTCATAAAGTAAATTGCATTATGCTGATGGAATTGTTGCAATCGCTGTGCATTGTCATCGTCGCTAAAAACAAATACATTTAAGGTATCCGACTACATTCGGAACTGTGATTTTGCAAAAGCACATGAATGGACAATTTTCATGATATTTAGTGTCACTTAGATTAGAATATATGAATAAAATTGTTTTCAGGACTTTTGACGAAAACATTTTATTTAAATACAATATTTTGGTAAAAAATTACCGTAGAATAATCTTCTTTCCAAACGTTCTAATTTTGTGCAAAATGCTTCTATTATAATAATATTTTGCCTGTAAATCAGTGCTTCTCAAACTTTCAATACTGGCGCCCCCTTTTCGAACACAATTTTTATTGCGCCCCCTTTATACATTAATAATGTACTGAATGCAATAATAATGCACTTTGACGCTAAAGCTACAATAGGAGATCTTAATTATAAACCATACAAATTAGTAACATAAGTATTAAATTTTGTATACTACTTTTAAGCAAATAAATAAATAATTAAAATAATAGGATAATGATTATGTTATTTTTCCTTTCTCTAATTTTTAAATTGAACATATTGCAAAATGCGGTGGCTGCTTAGAAGACAAAATATAGATATCTGCTAAATATAAAAAAAGAACTCAGAGGGTCAATTTCTAATCATGAGAATTCCTTATAAAAACTTTGCTTTCCAAGACAAGCTCATGGAAGTCTTTAATACTTATTAAACTTGTTCTTTATTTAGTATTGATTAATTAGTTATAAAATATTCTGTAAAGCACTAATTAATTAAGAGAAAGTTTACTTACCTACTTTCAAGGAATTTTCAATTTTTCTTTAGTAACAAATAAACAGTTTTGCCAGAACTAACGATTTCGAAATCTGTGTGTCCCGCGCGACCACTTCCGGGTAAAAATATATTCATTATGATAATATGTATGTTACTGCTAAAGAATTGTGTGAAACGTTTTTCGTTATGCTTTATATGTTGAAAATATTTATAAAAATATGTCTTGGTCAAGTAATCCATCATAGTGCTTGCTCCCCGTGGTTTTCCAAACATCATAAAACTGTTTTGCATGGAAAAAAGCGCAACAGAGAAACACATAAAGAGAGGGGTCATAACTAACTGTACCAATAACTTAGAAGGCCAAACAGATTACAGCTATAATGAGCAGTATTTCAAAAATAATGACAATGATGAATTTTTTATGTTCCTAAATTTTTTCGATTCTGGGTCTGGAATCTGTTTTTTCTTTGGAATCTGTTTTTTCTCTGAAAGAGTTGTATGTTAGTTTCAAAAAGAAAGCTTAATAAAAAATCTCTCATCATGGGATTACAGGAAATCAAATAAAAGTTATTTTATTTGGTTATAGGATCAAAGATAGCTAATTGGGTATTGAAGAAGTTTTCATTTTTGATGACTTAATATCGCGCGCCTATATATTATATCAGAGTAAAAGGGCATTTTTAATATGTCTGAAAGTATTTTGTTTTAATTCATTCCAGTAAACTAATTATTTTTTAAATCTTTTATTTTCCATATGCTCGCGCCCCTCGTAAGATTATCGTGCCCCCAGTGGGGCGCGCCCCACAGTTTGAGAAACACTGCTGTATATAGCCCAGACCTCCCTACAGAGGCTCAAATAGAATTTTTGAAATATATAACTTAGAAGTTGGTTTATTCATATTTTACGACAACAAAGGGGAACAATTTTAAGAAAAAAACGCCAATAATTATTTCAATTGGTGGTAACTCTGAAAATAATGTGAATTTTTCAAAAAATCTAGATGATATTCAGTAGAGAGAGGTCTGAGCTATATACAGGCAAAATATTACTATAATAGAATCATTTTTCACAAAAGGAGAACATTTGGAAAAAAGATTATTCTAAGTTAATTTTTTGCTGAAATATTATATTTAAAAAACTTTTTTGTCAAAATGTCCTTAAAACAATTTTATGCATGTATTCTAATCTGAGTGACACTAAATATCACGAAAATTATCCATTTATATGCTTTTATAAAATCACGGTTCCGAACGTAGTCGCATACCTTAATAGTTCCTTCTCCATTAACATTCTTGTTGCTTTTGAGTGCAAACGCTTCTGAAACAATCCCTCCATCAAATATCCACCAGGTAAATTGGATTTGTTATGTGTTGAATTGGTCCGGATGTAAGGTACCAGATGACTATAATTGAAGCTCTGCTTCCAAAATGTTGTTAAAAAAAGAAGACAATGACTTCAATTTTGAACTGAAATTCCTTGAAAAGGGTACAGCATAAGAAATAGTTGCAATGTATATCAATAGATACCGCTTTAAGCGGTATAAAGAGAGTGGATTCGGCTTAAAGTGGCATTTTAAATCGAATTACGACGACACCGGCATGAATTGCACAATAAACTGATTTTACATAATTGCCTTGGGTTTTTGATCAAAAAAATGACTTACAAGTCATTTAACAATTGTTAGTGAAAAAGGCCCATCCACCACGGCCAAGTCGTATTTCATTGGATGAGAAAAATGTGTTTTTAGTTCATCTTGGGAGAAAACCCACATAAAAAGCAGCAATAAAAACGTCAATATTTTTTTCTTATGTCATATGATTTCCCCTTTTTTCAAGTTTATTCTGTTCAAATTTCAAGTCATTCTGAGCAATAGTTTTTTTTGTACATCATTTTGAAAGTGGAACCGTAATTATAATCACCCTGTGTTTGGATGGAATTGTATTTATTATTTTTCAACTGTATTTTATATTGTTAATGTGATTTGTATGTTCATTTATATGCTATATTTAAATTCTATTCAATTTTTAGTATAATTTATAATTTCCATTTTATATGTATTTCCTGTAAAATAAGCAGTTTTATTTTCTTGCTTTTCACCAACGTCATCGACTGTATTTAGGCTTCTATCGATGGCAACTTTTTGTTTGTTTTTGTTAATTTCTATTCAAATCGTAGTATTATTTACAATTTCTATTTTGTATGTATTTTTGGTAAAATACATACTTTTATTCTAGTTCTTTTTATCCATCGACTGTATTTAGCCTTTTCGCAACGTCAACGTTTTGTGTGTTTTTGAGTTCGTGCAATATAATCTGTGTGGAATATTCATTTGCTGTAGTGTTTCTCGCCAGAAGAGGTTCTGGCATTTGTCTAAATCTTTTTACGCTAAATTAAAGTTGTTGTTAAAAAGTAAGTGTCATCGATTAGTCCCGTATGTTGAAGTGACATTTGCGGTACGAGATCCAAAGTCGTTCTCCTTAATTTGATCATAAAATGAACATGGATTTTATCTTGTGAAGCTCTCATGTAGTTTTTGAGTTAATTTTCAGAAAACAATCCATATTTCACACTTCGAGATGAGCGCTAATTCTCAAACAATACAGCAAACAGTGTCCTATTAATTGCAATGCATTCAGTGAAATTGTGAAACTAAGGTTTTATTCGGTGATGATTCTTTGCATGCTTCTTAAAATTTTTAATAACGATGTCTCCTACCGTCTTCTGTGCATCTTACGATTATTTAGAGTTAAAAAATGTAAAAACTAAAACTATTTTTAAAACTTTTCAATGCGAAGTAAGATTTTTTAAGTATTCTTAATACATCTCACATTTCTATACTATGCAATACTTACCGAATGTCTCTGGTTCATCAGAATCATTTCCAAAGTGAACATTTGAACTGTAACATAGTGCATGTATTCCTAGTGCAGGATCCATAGCAAGTGTTGTCTGCATCTTACTGAATAGATGTAGAAGGGGAAAAAAAACCTTGGTAAACAGCGAAATTTAAAAAAATTGGAACTTGTCTTATTATATAAAAAATAACGTTCAAATATTAATTAGATAACTTTTTGTATTTTTAATTTTTTCAAGTCATCGATACAAAATAACTTTGGTATCTTACAAATAAAGTCTTAGAAATGGAAAATAAGTGGAAAGAATGTGGAATTTAGAGTTTTTTTTTTCCAAAACCTATTTATTTTTCACAATCCCATTTACGAATTACCATGGACTTTACCAGGAAACCGAATTATATCTAACAGGAGAGACTTATTTTCACACATAAGAAACGTTGACAATGTAATATAAAAAGTGGTATATATGTTACGGTAGAACACCGAAATCTGGAGAATGTCGACTTTCACCGGTGAATGTCAACATTCACATTGTCGCTTGGTGTGTGTCCGAAATATTTGCTAACTGTCCTTATTTCTGACTTTCACTGGTAAATGTCGACATTCACTATACACTAATGGTGAACATGTCGGATATTTTTATTTTCTTCTCCATAATTCAGCATTGATAAATCTTTCACCTCTACTTCTGAAAGGAATGACCAAGAACTTAAAATACACATTACATTCAAAATGAGAAAGGAAAATTCAAGGAAGGTAAGGTTCAAGAAGTTAAAAACTTACTTAACTATACAGTACGTTCTAAATGAGAAAATAAAACAATAGTAATAAAAAAATTACTAAATTATGCAATTCAAATCTTATTTATTGTAACAACTTAAACTATTAGGACACTTTGAATTGCACAAGGAACCCTCCCTTTTACAGCTGCATTTATTTGTTCAACACTTCCTTTAGCAATGACAGCGTGTATAGCCTTGCTCACCGCTTCTCAAATTAGCTGCAGCTGCTTTTCTCAGCGACATTTCTTGAAAATAAATCTATCATTGGAAAGTAACTTTTCTTTACAAATTACGAACTGATTACGTGTGTAAAGCTGCTTGAAGGTACCATTTTCATTTGCAAGTTTATGAGGAAGTCGGAGTCTTTTATTCCAACAACAACCGGTAAGACATTTCGGTTATATGTGCGGCCTGTGACACGTTAGCGTCCGGACGTACTTTTGAACGCTCCGCATACGAATTCCGGTGCACAGTGCCAGCGTGCTGATTGCGCCACTTCAGTATCGCTTTGAGCTCTTTTAGAGCCTCACGCAAACTTCTGCCTTCTTGATTTACCTAAATCAAAAAAAAAAAAAAATACCATGACTGAAATTTTGGATTTGACCCCGGCTATGGACTTGGATACTGAATTGACTAATGGAATGGATAACAATGACGATCGACACCCTATGGAAAATGAACCGCCTTTACCTCAAGATGACTCCCGCCCCGGAACTCCACACCTCACCAACTGTGAGCAAATGAAGATACTGGCAAGAAACATCAAATACTACACTATCACCATCGAGAACATCAAGGCTAACATAAGATCCCTCAAGCTTCATGGATTAAACGACGAAGACTGCCATATCATGAAAGAACACCTCCAAAGACTCGACAACTACACCGCCCTCAACGCACTAACGGTAAGTGAGTTTTCCTCTCTTCCCAGCTGTGATAACCCCGGTTGTGCAGAACACCACACTCCTTTAAATACTCCCACCAAAAATAATGATAACGAATCTCCTACTCTACCGAAAACTGCCTCACTCAAAAGAAAAGACAATGAATCTGAATTTGTTTCCCCACCCAACCGTAAACTTTCTAAAAACCAAAATACTCCACTGGCTACTGATCAAAATTTTAAAATCAATCTCTCCAACAAATTCAACGCCCTCGAAATTCATGACTCTGAAATCGATCCCGTAGAAGGAACCTCGACCGCAACGTCTGTCAACAATGCTAACGCTGTAAATAACAAGAAAAAACCCACAACCAATGCCACCGTTAATAAATCAGCCGATCTCACGAAGAACCTCCCCCACCAGTAATGCTAAAAATAACTTTAGACTTCCGAGAGCAAATGAGAGTGATAAACAACTTCATGCCAAAAATTCGTAGCAAAATGACCGGAGAATATTTTAAATTATATTGCGACACACACGATCAATACCATGAACTTCTTGCATTTCTCAAAAAAAATCCAATATCAATTCTACTCTATTAAACTTAAAGCAGAAAGACCTATCAAGGTAGTAATTAAAGGACTACCCAAAAAAGCAAAACCTGAAGATATAGAAAAAGACCTAATCGATCTGGGATTCACCGTTGATCGGGTTTCCCAGCTAATTGGAAAAATAACTAATCAACCACTCCCAGTATTCTTGGTATCCTTACCAAGAAACATGACCAACGCTAATATTTTTAAGCTAGATAAACTTTCATTTTTAAACGTTACAGTAGAGGGCTACGATAGCAAAGGGGTGACCCAATGCTATAAATGCCAACAATTCAATCACACGGCAAGCAATTGCCATATAAAACCTAAATGTCTTAAATGTGGGGAACCCCATCAAACAAGTGAATGCGAGATCGATAAGGTCGAAACTATGTACTGCGTGAATTGTGAAGCATATGGCCACATGGCCAATTACTCAAAATGTCCACTATACCCCAAACCACGCAAAGGAGCAACAATAAAACCAAATTACACTACAATAGTTAACAGTCTAGTCCGCCCAAACGTATCTTTTGCGCAAGCAGCAGCCCAACAGGAAAAGAATAAGAATACCGCTCCCACCCCCCAACAGATGGCACCACGAATCGGTCAGGTTCCTACTACAATAACAGCACAAACTCAGGCCGCAACAACTCACATTGCAAAGCAACAAAAAACCAGTAATGCTAAAAACGAATGTATGGGTCTCATAACCCAAACACTAACTCAAACTATTCAAGCTCTATCACTACTTGTTCAACAAATTAATAGTATAGACTTCTCATCTAACACCCCTCAACCATCCAATGCCAATAAAAATAAATCTCAACGAAAGAAGGAAATACGCGCCTTAGTAGAGGCTCTTCTAGATGACTACGATGAATAGACACCAAATAAGCGGCCTGAGTTTGTGTTCTTGGAACGCAAACGGCCTACTAAGCAAAATCTCAGAATTAAAAATTTTTATAGAGAAGTACGATCCCGACATCTTACTAATCCAAGAAACACGTTTGAGACCCACCCTCAACATAAACATTTCAAATTATACATGTTACAGGAACGACCGCATCTCGAACGGAACTACTCCTACTCTCGGTGGTACAATAATTTTTATTAAAAAATCTATTCCGCATTTCTCCCCCCCCATCCCCCACTCTGCATCATATAGAAGCTACCACCGTAACTATTACTCCCCGAATATTAGCAACTTCTCAATTACTTGTATTTATATTCCCCTAGATCTGATAAAAACTTATTCACTGTTGATATTGAGGCTCTCATTCAGGCCAACAGTAACTGTGTGATTTTTGGCGATTTTAACGCCACACACAGTGCATGGAATTGCTCCAAAAACTCTCCCAGAGGCATTCGATTAAAATACTTCACTGACGACAATAACCTAGAAATTGCTTTTCCCAACTCTCCAACCAGATATGGATACAACTCCTCGAATACTCTTGATTTCGCAATAATTAGTAACTTCAACTACCCCTACAATATTGTATCCATAAACGACCTTTCGTCAGACCACAACCCTGTCATGTTAAACTTTAATATTGCTACCCCCATCCATAAAGATAATCCTAGAGCAATTACCACCTGTTGGTCTGCTTTCAGAAAAAATCTCAAAAATGAAATTAAACTCTTCGACTATGCTAAAATCAACAGTGAATCTACGTTAGAAGAAAAAGTAGCAAAGTTCGCGGATGCGGTTAGCTCCGCCCACAACTTAGCTTCCAAGCCAATTAAAAACACCCGACACAGCTACACGCCACAACACATCAACTATCTAATAACTTGTAAAAATAGGGCCAGGAAATTATACCAACAGACACTAAATCCACTACACAAAACTGAAGCCAACAGACTTCAAAAATTAATTAAAAAAGAAATCAGGATACACGCACAAAACACTTGGAACGCCAAACTCGAATCACTTGAAACCCAAGATAACAGTCTCTGGCGCATGCAAAAATACTTTCGCAAAAAACGCTCAGACATTCCAAATTTAACCGGACCCAATGGCATCGCTAGCAACGATGAACAGAAGGCCAACTTAATTGCAAACACTTTCATAGACAATTACACGGAAAATAAAAGACCAGGGAAGCACACTACCAACATAGACTCTGACGTCACTAATACACTAACAAGATTTTTCTCTACTCCACCTTCATCTCCTATCTCTCCCACAGACCCAGACGAGATCTGTGACTATATGAAAAAAACTAAAAAACTCCAAAGCACCTGGAATCGATAATATCACCAATAAAATGATTAAAAACTTTCCTTTTAAAATTATCTTAATCTTTACCTACATTATTAATAAAATTTTATTACTCAGGCACTTTCCAACTGAATGGAAAGTTGCAATTGTTTTTCCAATTCACAAGCCTGGAAAAAACAAAAATTCTCCAGATGCCTACCGGCCAATCTCTCTATTATCTTCGCTCAGCAAAATTGCTGAGCACATAATTTTAAATAGAATCAAAAATCACATCTATAGCACTAACTTTTTAAACCCTAACCAGTTTGGATTCACTCAACAACTTTCTACTTACCACCCGCTACTCAGATTAACGGAAAAAATTTCCTCAGGATTTCAGAGAGGCAGGACCACTGGTGCTGTCTTCCTGGATATCCAAAAGGCATTTGACCGTGTCTGGATAGACGGACTCATTTATAAACTTATTACGTATAATTTTCCACCTGCTATTATTCATATTCTGTACTCATACCTCACTAACAGGAAATACAAAGTCAGAGTGAACGACACGCTCTCAATTACACACCGCGTCAACATTGGGGTAACACAGGGTTCCCTTTTGGGACCTGTGTTATTCAACATTTACGTTAATGATATACCTTCACACCCACGCACTATGATTAATCTATATGCTGATGACACTGCGATCTCAGCCACTTACAAAAATACAAAATCAGTCACAATTGCACTAAACAAACACCTGGCCCTACTCGAAAAATACTTCAATGACTGGAAAATTAAAATCAACGTGGATAAAACCGTTGCGGTGTTATTCACTAAAGCTCGCAAACCAATTGCGCCGCCCACTCTATATTCCACACCACTACGCTGGTCTCAAACAACCAAGTACCTTGGAATTACTTTTGACAAAACCCTCACATGGAAGCCTCATATTCTTTATGCGCGCGATAAATTCCGGATCGCATTAAAGAAACTCTACCCCTTAATTTGCCGGAATTCCAATATGTATCTATACAATAAGGTACTTCTCTATACGGCCGTTTTGCGTCCAATTCTGAGCTACGGATGTCCCATATGGGGCTACGCAGCTAACACAAACATAAAAATCCTAGAAACTGCACAAAATTCTATCATCCGATGTATCGTAAGAGCATGCAGATACAACTCAAACGAAAATATTTACAGAGCCATCAAAATACCTCCTTTTAAAAAACATATACAAGACTTAGCCAAAAATTTTTATGACAATCTCCCCAACATCAATAATACCAACATCATCAATCTAGAAAATTACACCCCTCTGGATACTCAAAAAAGACCTAGGAGAATTCTCCTAGACTCCTACAATCCGCCTTAATTTATTTAAATGTTCATTCACCAATCGGCGAATGAACCCCCTCTTACTAAATTTTAATCTACTTTTCTCTAAATTTTCATTAAACTCTAATTTACTCTAAACTCCCATCAATCCTAAATTCAATGCATCTATCAGGAAATATTCAATCTTTCCCCACTACTTTCTGCACAACCTTCGGCACAGCCATTAGAGAGGATTCTCACTTTCTGCTAACATCCAATAGAAGTGCCCTCTTTCACACAACTGGATCGACAACGACAGAAAGGCCATCCATCAAGACTGACAGCCCGCTCCTCTACGAGATGACGTCACTCCTCCGGACAAGCGCTTCACCTCCGATGTCACCCCATCAATCATCATGCTCCAACCACACTGCTAAGGAAAGCACGGCTCCTCGCGAGCCACAACGAACTCTCAAGACTCTCTACTATTTCACCCAAGACAGCAAACGAACTCATGATTAAACATTTTGAACATTTCGGACAATAGATTTTTAAGAACAATAGTGAACTATAATTACATTATGTGCATTAGAATTTCCAACTACCACTTTTTAATGATTCAACTACTTTCGATATGGGACGGCGGATTTCATAAAATCCAGTTTCCCAAACTTCTTCTCTTTAAGCTGTTATTCGGTTTCAAAAATATTAGGAAATTTCCTCGAGTTGTTCTTCGGTTTTGATATTTGCGATTTGTTTGCTAAGCAAAAAAGACGATGCTATGATTCTATTTGCTTTAACACCAAACATGGCTTCATAACAACTTTGGCGTATTCCTTCGTGGTATGTAGGTAAATTGAAAAAAGGAAAACATTCGACCTTTTCTCTGTATCGTTATTTCGTGCAGTTAGCATATTCTGTATATCCATGAGCCTTGTGTTTGACTGTGACAAGGCTTTCCATGAACTATCTTAACATCTTACCTCGTAGCGCATATTTCGTAAATGAATTCTCTACCATTATCTGATTGCAATATTGCTGGAGCATCAAATGTTAAATATATTGAATGAACGTGATACACTACTTCTTCAGCTCTCTTAGTTTTCAAAGGACAAACTTAGTTAAATGAGCTTGATACACCATTATGAACTTATATTCGCATTCTCTGTTTGACTGCTGATCTATCAGATCAACTTGACATCTTGAGTTTAACTCAGAACTGATCATTGGTTTCACAACAACCAATGATCAGTTCTGAGGTGCACTGTGTTTTATTTGACACTATTTGCATAAATTTAAATATAACATTACAACTTCATATGTAATATTTTTGTATTTAATTTGCAACTCTTTAATAATAAGGGTTCTTCCTCCATGGCCTGTTCTGATGTGAGTTTCATATAGCACACTGAGCAATTCATTATTGGGAACATAATACTGAATATATTCGTTTCTCCTGGTTCTAATGGTAGAATTAACTTCTTTTCATCATTAATTTTTAAAACGTCAAAACGTTTTAATCGTCTGTAATCTAAAGGTGTGTTGCACTTAGCTTTAGTAGAAACCACTTCAGAAAGTATTTTAGAGTACTTCTCTTTTGAAAAATAAAAACGATTGTCTTCTCGTTTACCCACAATCAATGCATTTAACTTTTCAAGACAAAGATCACGATTCACTGCTGTATCCATTCGGTATAAATTAGGGTATCGGGGGGAAAATTAAGAAAACGTTGTTCGCCCCATCAAACCTTGCATAAGACTAACAAAGCTGACTGACTCCCAGCAGAACAAAGGATTTGACTGGAAACAGACAGTCGCCTCTTTGTCGGCTCCTCTCTTTTCGACCTTCTCCAGAGCATATCTGTGATTGTTGACATACGTCTGTGAAAGTCCGAATGCACAAGATTGTAATACAATATTCGATCTTTCACTGACGTATTTGGAATGGGTCAACATTCGCCGGTGAAAGTCATCATTCTCCAATTTTGGACATCCACAGTAACATATATACAAACACAGTAAATGGAATGGACTCTTGTATAACATGAAACATGTATCACTATTTTGTAGCATCAAATTAGATTTGATTTAGTGCTAATTATTCTACTTAGCAAGTTTCCTAAAAATATCGGAAAATACTCCATTCAAATAGAATTATTTGCAAGATCATTTTAAGGCATTGACCAATCGGACCTCAATAGGGGGCTTCATTTCAATCCTTATCCGGATAGTTTTAATCATCAAATGTTGTTTCTGTTCATATTATCTGAAAAAGGAATAGTTATATTTATGAAAAAATAGTTATATTTTATGTAGCTACTTTTTATGTTAATAAATGATTTTAAATAATGAGTAATTATAATATAAAGAATTCATTAAATCTTTAGTCTTCACTTATATCATGATGCACACAAACAAATTTTTTCTCATATGAAATATATTTTGAGTCCTCGAAGTAGTTATTTAACAACTGTACATTCAGAATCGTGTGTCAAATTGAAAGTCTCAACTTATATTCCTGATATTACGGTATTAAGTAGAACTTTTCAGGGAGAAGATTTCCATCAGAAAGTAAATTTTTTTATTTAACTATATTGTAGAAATGCTTTTTTTTTAATCTGTTCATTTCTTACTATCTTAATAAATATCCTTAAGAAATACATAATATATGTGCAATTTTAGTTATTTTTATGCATGTTAAAGGAATAGTCATATTTTATGTTGGTAAAATTTATGTCAAATAATGTCATTGCACGATGCATATTTAGTTTATAGTAAAATTATTTTTTTTTACTTGTATCCCATAACTTCGCATGCTTTGCCTTGAAAATAGAATTGTTTCAAATATTTTGCAGACTGCGGCATCCTAAATGATATCGATTGATTAGTTTGGCACTCGCATCTAAAAGGTTGGTAACCCCTGCTATATAATGTCTATTTCTAGTGTCTAGAGTCGCACGTAGACCCACTATTGCATAGAGGTCCAAGGTATCAAGATGTCTTAAGACGTTAATATTTATCAAAATATTTAATATTAGATAAAGGGACTGTAATTATGCACGTTGGTAAGTGCAATATCTCGAATTAAAATTCCTTAAATAATCGAATAAGTACTTTAAAGCCAAAAATGTGTTAATGAGTGATTTTTATTAATTTAAAATACAAAGAGCCACCCATCGGGTATAGTGGCTAGTGACGCTGCTTGCTGTGTCGTTGAGCTTGAGTTTGAATCCCGGAGAAGGCATAGATGTTAGTAAATGTATAGTGCCTTTGCGGTGTGGGGGGACACTAAATAGACGTCGAGCCGCAAGTTCTATTGTAAGGTCGATGGAAGGGGAAGAGAGGTAGGGCCCCTGATCCCCCAGGGTGCTCTCCCTCAAAATTAAGGTGGGAGAGAGCCAAATCATACTGTCACCCGTATGGTATTCAAAGCTATAACTAATGACAGGCATACATTGACTCTTTGCCGCGATCAATTTCGTGGCCCATGATCTGACGCCGATAGACAGGTGATATTAGAAATAACAACAACATTAAAATACAAACATTGATTTATAGTATGTATATGGAACTTCAGTTTACTAGAAGTATCGTGTTTATGTATGTACGATTCCTCAGATCGTTCCTTTCAGTGAAGTTGAGATTTTCCTTTTCCGATCGCCCTACGTCACCCATTGCCAGGTCATCTGTGTAACTTAAAAACACTCCTCGGCCAGTGGCATAACATATACCCCCACACAATGGGATGCCTAGGATTCGAGGGGGCCCAAATTCTTACTGACTCCCTGTACGTACTTGGGATTAGGGCCCAAACACTGACTTTGCAGGGGGAGCCTTAATATTCTCCGTTACGCCACTTTTCATTTGGTTCAGTCTTCAGTCCTATGTAAACCGCCACAGGATATATATACATACATATATATATATTATATATATATATATATATATATATATATATTATATATTATATTTATATATATATATATACATACATATAGTGGTAGCCATAAGTTTGAGCACTTTTTAAAATTTTATTTTTTTTAAGTTTGTGTGCTTATAGAACATTTTACGTTGCACAAAATGTAAAGTATTTACATCATTTAAAAAAAAGAGAGAATTTAATACTAAATTCAAATATTTACAACACAAAAATGTTATGCTATTACAACTTCAAATCGATGTTTCATTGAGCTGTTAGTAAATTTAAGCTCTTTTTTTATTACACGATGCCAGGAGTCAACTATATCCTCAATTAGTTCCTTTTTATATCATGAGTACCTCATTCGTACAAGAGTTTTCAAATGGGGCCACAAGTTTTCAATAGGATCGAGGTCAGGACTGTTTCCTGTCCAGGACAACTCAACGATCTTAGAACCGGCACCAGTCTTTCAAATAATAAAAAAGTTAAATGAAGCATTGCTGGTAAATAGATCCCTGATGGAAGGCAGAATTTTGGTTTCTAGAATGGTGTCAATGTATTTATCGACATTCAGTGTCCCATTGATGATATGAAGATGACCAGCATCATGTGCTGATAAGCATGACTAAATAATAAAACTATGTGGGTACTTCAAAGTTGCCTGGAAGCAGTCAGGATGTAGCATTTCTGCTATTCTACGTTTTACATATTTAGGCTATCACTACCGACTAACGATATTTTAGTTTCGTCCCTCTATATAACTTGTGACTAATCAACATTTGTCCAATTAATGTGTTCCATTGCCCACTGTAGTCTCTTTTAGCGTTGCTGTAAATTGAGATATGGCCTTTTTCGTGGAATTTTACCTTTTAGTCTTACATCTGCTAATCTACGCCTGATTGTCTTTGAATTGACAGAGACACCAGAAACAATCAGAGCAATTCTGATGGCTGTCCATGAAATTCTTTTATCTATGAAACATAGTATTTTTGTTCTTCTATCATCAACAGATGTGGTGCACCTTTTCCGGCTTTTTCCTGCTTCAGTTTTTATTAAATTTGTCTCCTGACATCTTAAAGAATACTTTCAGTCTCCAGGCGTAGGCAACTGAACTTCCCACCTCTTTTGTAATTTTAACGTAGCGAAAACCACATTCTCATCACACTTGTGTCCAATTTACTTTTTACTTGATGCATTGCTTTTTGACTAAGTATCGTTGTTATCCTGGCCAGGAAACAGTCCTGACCTCAATTCTATCGAAAACTCATGGTACCGTTTGAAAACTCTTGTCCCAGTGAGGTACCCGTGAAATAAAAAGGAACTAATTAAGAATACAGTTGTGTTTCCTGGCATCATGTAATAACGAAGAAAGAGCTTAAAACTATTTTCAGCTCAATGAAACATTGATGTGAAGCTGTAATAAAGAAAAAGGGAGCTTCATTAAGCTAGAATAACTCATTGCTATCATCAGTATCTAATATTTATTGACAGTTATTGCAGCATAGGCTTTTTTGCGTTGCAAATATTTGATTTTTTTTTATTGAATTTAGTATGAAATTCTCCTTAAAATGGTGTAAAATATTTTGCATTTTGTGCAACGCAAAATGATCTATGAGCATACAATCTTAAAAAAATCCCAATTTAAAAAAAAAGTCCACAATTTTGTCCTCCACTGTATATAGTATATATTAACAGATTATAAAGAGTTGCAAAAGAAAACCGTATTTAGTTTATGCTTATAAATTATCAGGTAAATTTTCTATTAATTATAAATAGGGTTATAGAATACTACTCGACAAATATATTTAAAATAGTACAGCTTTTACTAAATATGCTATTAGAGATATAGAAATTAATAACCTCGTTTGCATATTTTATTAAAAAATATTAAGTGCATATATTAATAATAATTTTAAATTTAATTTTTTGGACATGTTAAATACCTTAATAGCAAATATAAGTAACATCAGTAGGATTTTGTTCATACCTTTTGGTAAAGACGGACCAGCCCCAAGTATTACTTTCATTTTGACTTACGTTGTGCGTGAGTTGAATATCATACATGGCTTTATGAAACTCCTGCCGTGTGGAATTTGACATGTTCCTTTTGGGAAACTGGAACGAAAAACACATGTATGAAACATGTATAATTAACTATCTTTCTCAAACTTTCAATATTTGCGACCCAATATTCAATCATAGTTTTAATCGCCCCCCTCCATACAATAACAATGTATTGAATTCAATAATACTATACCTTGAAGCTGAAGCTACAATACACTTTGACCTCTTAAGGGCCACAGGCATATATAAACGTCTCACTGAGCCAAAGCGTTAAATTCCCGGGACGTATATATACGTCTTTGCGAACTACGATCTTCTCTGTGTACTGCTATTCATAAAATTTTTTCGAAGGCTTTGGAGTAAAATAAAGGAACCTTGATAGTGTTTGCGAAGGATTTACTTATTTCAGAGGTTTTATTTATTTCCACCTTCAACCTCCCCCCTTTTAAAAAAGCACCACATACTCGGGGCTATGAGGAAAACGGTGGCATTGGGAAGTGAATCCCGTAACTTTTAATCGGCAATTTTGGGATTAATTATAAAACGTCCAAATTATCAAGATAAGTGTTGATTTTTGTAAAAAATTTAAATATGACTAGTCCATGGGGTCAATGGTAATTATTAAACTTGCTCTTAAGTTATTATTGTTAAATTAATTATAAAATACATTGTGCGTTACTGATACATTTATGAGTGCAAATGTGTTTTTTTATATTTTATTATGTTAGTTTACTTTAATTAAATTAATAATTTTTATTTAAATAATCTTTTGTTACTGACTTTTTAATATGCTCGCGTCCCCCTCGAAAGGTTATAAATCCTCCTTAGGGAGGTGTGCCCCACAGTTTGAGAAACGCTGACCTACACTAATAAAAGTCACTAATTTTGATGCTATTTGTGGATATACCTCTATCTCAAATTTTGGGTAAATGATTTAATTCTTAATGTATTACGTTATTAAAATATATTGTTAGATATTCAAGTTTTTATATTTTAATTAATAAAATAAATATATTCTTTATTATAAATAAATATTATAATAATTCATATTCTTATAAATAAATATATTCTTTATCAACACAGTTCTTAAAGTTTGAAGGAAGTTTAATAAGCACACTTACAACAAATTATTCCTAAAATGCGTATTAAAAGGGTACCAGGGGTGAAAATAATCATTGACAATCTTAAAATAAAAAACATTCAGTCGTGTGTAAAATACTTTGAGTGAACTCTGGTGGAGGAAAAAATTATGGAAACTGTTTAAATTTTGCTTTTCATTAATTTATTCAGATTATATTGATTCTATTCAGTCATACATTTAAATGTTTATGTAGGAATATGACTCATTTATGTGTAAAGGATGCTTTTTTCCAGGTTCTCAGGAACCATACCTTTTCAGTACGAAGATAAGGGGGAGGGGTTCCCTCAACACTTGTCTACCAAGACGTCGTGAGGTTGTATGAGGTCCTGCCAGCCACACACACAATTTTAACTCACTTAATATAAAAAAAACTGTCTTTTTGCACCTTAGGAGCATTTTTTTTCATTTGCAGAATTTTTATGTATTATTTCTGAACTAATGAGAGAAGATATGCGAGGAGTGACGCAAAAAAACGAAACTGGTCCGATAAATCAGTGGTGTAGTTACAGAATCAGTTGTCCATGACAATATCACATTTAAAGTAGTCCTCTTCAGCATTCACATACATCTGCATTCGGTGCTGCCATTGCTGGTTACAGTTCTGAAGCGATGCTTTCGGAAGACCCTTCAAGAGATTGTCCGCTTTTTTCTCGACTTCAAATGCAAAATGTGTTCCATTTAAGCAAGAGTTAACTGTAGGACTTAAAAAGAGTCCGATAGAGCCTAATCAGGTGAATAGGTGGGAGGACCTATCACAGTATTGTTTTTGCTGGTCAGAAACTTCTTGACATATAGGACTGTGTGAGAGGGTGCATTGTCCTGGTGCAACCATCCATCACTCCCCAACTATGGAATTCTTTTTCCTAATTTCTTCACGAAGTCTTTTTAGTACTGTTAGTGTTGATTAACAATCTGATCACACTGTGTATGAGAACCCATCCAATCATTACAATTCCATGAATGTCAAAGAAGACAATTTATATTGCCTTGAATTTCGATTTTGAGATACGTGCTTTTTGGGTCTTGGAGATCCTGAAGACTTCTACTAGATCAACTGGAGCTTACTTTCTGGATCAAATGTGAAAACCATGACTCACCCCATGTTACATCAGATTCCAACAAATTAGTTTCATTTGCAATGCGGTCTAACATGTCCAAACACACGTTTTAACGACATTGTTTTTGGTCATCTGGCAGAAGTTTGGAAAAAATCAGGCAGAAGTTTGGAAAAAATCTTTCTAATGCTTAATTCATCAGTTAAAATGCGTCCTTATCCAAGTTTACCAACTCTGCCACTGCATGAACACTTAATCTTATGCCCCCTGGAACACATCAGGAATTTGGGCAATGTTTTTGTCTTTAACCTGTGACCTAGGGACCCCAGCACGTTCATCGTCTTCTGCATTATTCCTTTCCCCTGAAAACTGTTTATGCCATTCCTACACACTTGCAGGACACAAAATTTCATCTCCATAAGCCTCGGTTAACATTTGAAAAGTTTCCGGGGCTGATTTCTTAAGTTTCACAAGAAACTTGATGGTGATTCGTGGATCGGTTTTTGTATTAGATATTTTTCCGGCAGAATGAAGTTGCACGTGCTCACTCAATGACGCAGTACTCCCAATTTGCGTGATAGGTTCAGTCAAAACAGGCCACATTGATACAAGATGTGTGTGAGATTACATTACCAAAACAGAGAGAGTTGTTGCCAATTCCACTGTTTTTTAAAACTACACATCTAGTGTCGTTTTTTTGTGTCACACCTCATACAATTTTTGAATGTGTAATAAAAATTTAGAAAAAATGTTGCTATACATATATGCAGCAAATAAGTTCTCAATGCTTGAAATACACTTTCAATTACTTTAAACTGAAATTCAATTTTAGGGATAGGGTTAGAATACAAACCAACAAGTCTGAAGTGTCTCCTATGCAAATAGCGGGATTCTCCAGACAGTAATCTTTCAAATCCGAATCCCCCGGTTTCTCACAAAATTCAGGCTGTTCATTACACAGGTATGTTCGGTTGAAACTAGAATATAAAACAAATGAAACAAGAAAATGGATATCAAGAACAATTTTAAACAGTCACTCTTATTTTCAAAATTAGTGATATCAACTATGTATTGCCTTAAAAAATACATGATCCATACATTTGCGTATTTATAGCAACCTAACTTATGTCTCCAAGCAGATAATATTTTTACATCTAAATTATTCCCTGCATTTGAATATTTCAAAATACCCTTTAAAGCTATTTACTAGGTTTGCATTCCTCCTTTTGTTTTTTATTCATTAAGAAGCGTTTACAATGTTATTAAATACAGTCTAGCATTCTCTGTTATATCATGAATTCAGTATATTTTTCAAGAGTTGAACAATTCTTTTATATACATGAGGAATATTTTTATGATACCTACCATTTGGAGTAAAAGTCTGAGCCTTACACTTGTGATTTCTCGAAATGTTGGTGTACAAAATCAGGAGAGTGAACACTTGTCGGAATTTGGAAATTAGAGAAGGATAGGTCACAATAAAATAAAACTGCATATGCATTACATTTTGGACTTTTATGCTACTGAACAGGATATTGTTCTTTGATTTTTCTAAATACAAGAAAATTAAAAAAAACAAATCGTTGCATCGCTTAAAAAACCTTTATTCCACACACGTTTCTGTGTACCCTAAATCAATCCTAATTTAAAACGTCACGTGATACATAAGTGCATAGGATGAGAAGAAAAATTGTTGTATTTTGCCAGAATTTATCGAATATTTCACGACACTCTTTCTAAGTCAAATTTTAACTACTTATTTTTTCCGAATACCTATTTTACTTCATTTAATGTATTTAAGGGAAATTTCACTTTAATAGCCTATATTCTAAGAAAATATTTCAAATTTTGTCGAGGTACTTTCTTTAAAATGCAAAAATATATCTTATTTAAGTATATGTATAATAAAGAACAACAGGTTTTCACAACACTAAATATAACTACTAAATAATTAGAAATTATAGATTCTTGAAATCGCAACTCATTTTTCTCAAAAAAAAAACGAATGTATTACAGGACTAGTATAATACACAACCGATATATGGCTGCATGTGAATTGTAATACACTATTTTTATTATCTTGCTTGTTTTCCAGTTTCAATTCTGCCATGAATCAACATATAGAATAATGGGAGATATTGTGTACCTTCAAAATTCTCACGAGGTATGATGTAGTAGTTAGAAAAGGAAATAATCATGATTTAAGTTCCTTCACTCCTTCTAACTTTTGACGAAATCCATAGCCAAAAAGCATTCCCAAACTTATCTCATATACATGTATTTGGAGTAATTTTTCCTTCAAACAACCCATTCGAGCAATTTCTTCCTAATTGTATCAGCATCGGCTTAAAACAGCTTTTTTCTTGTGAGCTCAGCGAATTTCTGGAAATTAAGATTGCTCGGCATTCCCACTGATGGAGGTTTTAGTCTCCTTACGTCAGAAACAAGATGGCGGAAAACATGACAGCCTCGGCTTCGTTAAACGCATCAGTTAGGGCTTATAATATTTTGAACAAAATGGTGCTCCATTTCTGTTTGCGACTGTCAACAAAAGTGCGAATGGAATAAAATGAATAATATTGAATGCTCATTTTCCGAAGCAGAAAAATCAGCCAGTAATTTTTCAATGGGAAGATAGAGCGTTGCTGACGTTCAGACGTCAAAATAACGCCAGTAATTTTGTTTACGGCAATATTTCATCCTCCACGCTGCTCAAAACATTAGCCGAAACGGTTGTTCGAAAGAGACTCGAGTTGCTCGAGACATTCGTGTGTTCTCACGCCAAAGCAACTGAATCACAAGTTATGTCATAAAAACATTTAGTTTAGCTGTGGATTAATTTTTTTGCAATAAAATTTTTTTTGTTAAGTATAGAAAAATGTAATGAATTCTGCAGTCGGCTACGAATTATTATTCTTTGATTCAATGGACAACCATTTATCACGGTTTAGTGAGGTAAAGTAGGGCATCGTACAAATTTTAACAATGTTGTACATTATAAAAAAAAGTACGATCATTCACATGTAACTACAGAAATCATGTATCAGATAACATCGCTTCTAATGGACTGATTTAAGATTACCCAAGCATATATAAGATTAAAAACATTTAAAGCATTATGCAATTTGAAATACATAACATCATTGAATTAGTTAACTTTTAATTAGATTCAGTTAATGATACTTAACTACTTAGGTTATCCAGAAAATAAGTTCCATTTAGTAGCCTTACAAAGGAAACAATCATTTAGAGTTGTTTTTTATTAAATAACAGTCTACATACAAGGATCATATACTTTTTAGACATAGGTACCACCATCATTTAGACATTCATCGTAGCAGGACAAGAATGTTAGGAAGTCCTCTTCAAAGAATGATGCTCCTTGGGATAGCAATTAAAGCAATGGTTCTCAAACTTTAACTACTGGCGACCCAATTTTCAATCATAATTTTTTATCGCGCTCCCCAAACAATAATGTATTGAATGCAATAATAATGCATTTGAGGGGAGGGGGTGCTAAAGCTACAATACGATCATAACTATAAACCGTACAAATTAACAAGATAAGTATTAAGTTTTGTATATGTTACTTTTGAGTAATATATATTTTTATTTATTTTTTTACTTTTTAGTTCGAGTCACTATAAAAGTGTGTTTTTTTATTTGTTTTTAAACTATAATTTATTTTATAATTATTTTTACTATACAAGATAAAAATCCCAATTCCAGTGAATAATTTATTTTAGAGAAATTATACTTACCTACTTTCAAGGACTTTTCAATTTTTCTTTGATTTTTTGAGAATAAATCCAATAAAACTAATGAAAATGTTCCAAATCTGCGTGCCCTTAATAAAGGACATAAAGCATGTTCATAGAAAATATTTTTGAACAAAAGTGGTCGCGCAGGGAACTCGATCAAAACTAGTAACTTGATTGTAAAAAAAACGTTTGAAACTCCCCCAAAAAAGAGGGCGAAATGTGATAAATAACAAATAAACAGTTTTCCGAGAATTAACGATTTCATGAACACCAGATGACTGCGTATCGCGAGACCGATCCCGTGTTAAAAGTGTTATTCAATAAAACATATGGATATTAGTTCTAAAAAAGAATTGCGTAAAATGTTCTCTTCCGTAAAATGTTCTCTAAAATGCATTGTATGTTTGCCAAATAATCCTTCAAAGTACTCAATGCGCTTATCCACATATCAAATAACTCATTCACATGGAAAAAAGGCAACAGAAAAATATTATTTATAACTTTCCTAAAAGGAAAAACAGATGGAGTGAAACATACCAGTAAGTTTGAAGGTCAAATAAAAGATAGTCAAAAGTAGCATTTTAGGGGTTAAAAGAAACGTAATAAAAAAAATCTCTCATCGTGGGATTATAGTAAAGCAAACAAAATGTCTTTTTTTATTTGGTTATAGGATCAAAGATAGCTAATGAACGTTTGAAGTGGAATGTTTTATTTTTGATGATCACCAGATGATATATATAAATTATATCAGCGTAAATGTGCATTTTTTATTAAGTCACAAAAAGCATTTTGTTTTTCTTCATTCCAGTGAAAAAATTATTTTTTAAACCTTTTTCATTTTTTTTTCAATATGCTCGCGCCCCCCATAGAAAATAGTCGCGCAGGGAACTCGATCAAAACTAGTAACTTGATTGCGCGCCCCACAGTTTGAGAAACACTGAACTAAAGGGCAACAACGGATTTAGAACAGATGAAAGTCACTTGGTTCGGTATCCGGTGATGTAGGGCAGCTTTTCTCCAACTGAGGGGGCGCGAGCATATTGAAAAGTTGAAAACAAAAGATTATTAAAAAAATTCTTAATTTAAAGAAAATAAACAAAAAAAATCCATTCTGACACTATAAAAAATTCAATACACAGTTACACTGATATAATACACTTGCAAATGTATTGATTAATTGATTGATTGAATAGTAACGTCGCACTGTTCAGCTACACGAGGGCTTTTGGCAACGGTCCACGTAATTTTGAACCATGGTCAAGTGACGTGCACGACATCTGAGCTGGCACCCCCTCTCCTAACTACCACACCACACCACACCAACGGGAGGACGTTTCAGCTCTCGACAGATTTAACGTGCATCGCTGCCCTACACGGCTAGCAAATGTATTAGTACCACACAATGTATATATTTCATAATTAATTTAACATTACTAATAGAACAAGAACAAATTTAATAATTAGTTGAAACCCCATGTATCATCATGCATAAAATTATATACAAAAATTAACACTTATCTTGATAATTTGTACGGTTTACAATTTATACAAAAACTGTCTATGAAAAGACATGCGTTTCGCCCCGCAATGCTACCGTTTTGCGCTTAGACGGGCTTCTGTGACGTAGTAGGGGGGAGGGGAAGAAAAGGTAAGCAAATCCTTTGAAATAAGTAAATTCTCCGTAAACACTGTCAAAGTCCTTTTACTGCATTCTAAAACCTAAGGAATAATCGTATGGATAGCAGTGCACAGAAAATATCGTATTTCGGAAAAACTTATATATACGTCCGGGACAATTAACGCTTTGGCTGAGCGAGACGTTTATATACCCGTTTATATGGCACTTAAGAGGGGCAATTCGTACTGTAGCCTTAGCGTCAAAGTATAGTATTTTTGAATTCAGTACATTGTTATTTGTATCGTAAGGGGGCGCGATGAAAATTATGATCGAATATTGGGTTGCAAATATTGAAAGTTTCAGAAACACTGATGTAAGGGGATGGGCCAAAACTTGCCATAGCAACTGCTTAGAGCATTACTGCGTGTCATGTGCAGAATATTCGTGCATTGCTATGGATAAACGCAATTCTGTCCTAATCCATGCCAAGACGCTATTCTCTATTACACTCTCTATGACTGTTTATCCATGTGCCATGAAATCCATCAGCGAAACATCATGTCTATCCTAAAACACTCTACTCACAATTTTAGGCATGGAATTTGCAGCTTTGCTTTTGCCTGTGTTGGTGAAGAGATGCTCTGCCTGCTGCAATCAAATCCTAATCATGTTTTTGTGCTTCCTTTCTAGACGAGCTTACCTTAATATAGATTAATAGTCTATTGCTTTAACAAGATGCCTTTGCAAGATCCTATCAGTGCAAGAGTATTTATTGTTTTATTAAATGACCTCCATTCACCATTTTAGAGCTGTTTTCATAAGTTTCGCCTTACTACTGACAACCCCACCCCTCCTCCTCGCGTCTTGAAATTGCTGTAAGAGAAGCCTTTTTTCGTTAATAACATCCAGTCTCGGCAAATTATAATACTAAAAAATAGCTTACGATATGATATGGAGACATGGTATCCTTCAGGACTTATATAACATGAACTTAAGACGTAATTATTTAATCTGTTTTTATTCAAAACTTTTAAATTCATCGCACTTTTGAGGTGTGGTGCGCCATTGCTTATTTTATTCATTTACTTTCATCGGGAGCAACGTGTTCCTCAGTGTTGTGTTTTAAGTGTTTTACAGTTCATTATCAATGAGAAACTACAAACATTAAAAAGCAAAATGAATCCATGAACCAAGTGAAATGGTTTTATGTTCTTCAAAAAGATATCCGACTACGTTCGGAACCGTGATTTTGTAAAAGCATATAAATGGATAATATTTATGATATTTAGTGTCGCTTGGATTAGAAAACGTATATAAAATTGTTTAAGGAATAATATTACAATAAAAAATTATTTAAGTATATTTTGACAAAAAATGAGCATAGAATGACCTATTTTCAAACTTTCTCCTTTTATGAAAAATGCTTCCATAATAATAATATTTTGCCTATATATCATCGTTTCTCAAACTGTGGGGCGCCCCCCCTTGAGGATCATGATAACTCTACGAGGGGTGTGTGAGATTATTGAAAAGATGAAAAAAAGCAAAGGATTATTTTAAAAAATTACTAATTTACTGAAAGTAAACAAAGAAATTCATTCTAACATAATAATAAATAAAATACACATTTACACTAATATAATGCACTTAAAATTGTATCAGTGCTGCACTAAGTATTTTATAATAATACTAAGTTAAGAACAAGTTTAATAGTTACCAGTGTCATATATAAGGTTATATACAAAAATTAACACTTATCTTGATAATTTGTACAGCTTATAATTTATCCCTGAACTGCCCACTAAAAGTTACCCGATTCGCATCCCAATGCCACCGTTTTGTACGAAGGCATGCGTATGTAATGTATTGGGGGACGGGAAGGGGAGGCATAAATTAGCAAATCATCTGAGAAATAACTAAATCCTTCGAAAATACTCTGTCCAGGTCCTTTTATTGCATTCCAAAACATTCGGAATTATTTTATGGATAGCAGTGCACAGAAAAGGTCGTACTTCTTAAGACGTATATATACGTCCGGAAAATAACGCTTTGGCTGAGCGAGACGTTTATATACGTCGGTGGCACTCAAGAGATGAAAGTCGTGTTGTAGTTGTAGCATCAAAGTATAGTTTTATTGAATTCAATACATTGGTATTGTATGGAGGGGGGCGCGAAGAAAATTGTTATTGAATATGAGTGAATCCTTTGCAAACACTGTCCAGGTCCTTTTGTTGCATTCCAAAGCATTCGGAATTATTTTATGGATAGCAGTGCACAGAAAAGGTCGTACTTCTTAAGACGTATATATACGTCCGGAAAATAACGCTTTGGCTGAGCGAGACGTTTATATACGTCGGTGGCACTCAAGAGATGAAAGTCGTATTGTAGTTGTAGCATCAAAGTATAGTTTTATTGAATTCAATACATTGGTATTGTATGGAGGGGGGCGCGAAGAAAATTGTTATTGAATATGAGTGAATCCTTTGCAAACACTGTCCAGGTCCTTTTGTTGCATTCCAAAGCATTCGGAATTATTTTATGGATAGCAGTGCACAGAAAAGGTCGTACTTCTTAAGACGTATATATACGTCCGGAAAATAACGCTTTGGCTGAGCGAGACGTTTATATACGTCGGTGGCACTCAAAGAGATGAAAGTCGTGTTGTAGTTGTAGCATCAAAGTATAGTTTTATTGAATTCAATACATTGGTATTGTATGGAGGGGGCGCGAAGAAAATTGTTATTGAATATGAGTGAATCCTTTGCAAACACTGTCCAGGTCCTTTTGTTGCATTCCAAAGCATGGATAGCAGTGGAAAAGGTCGTACTTCTTAAGACGTATATATACGTCCGGAAAATTTTGGCTGACGATACGTCAGTGGCACTCAAGAGATGAAAGTCGTATTGTAGTTGTAGCATCAAAGTATAGTTTTATTGAATTCAATACATTGGTATTGTATGGACATCCTTCGCAAACACTGAATCCTTTTGTTGAAAACGTCCGGGAAAATCTTTTGTTGGAGATTTACGCTTTGGCTGAGCGAGACGTTTATATACGTCGGTGGCACTTGTAGTTGTAGCATCAAAGTATAGTTTTATTGAATCAATACATTGGTATTGTATGGAGGGGGGCGCGAAGAAAATTGTTATTGAATATGAGTGAATCCTTTGCAAACACTGTCCAGGTCCTTTTGTTTGCATTGCATTCGGAATTATTTATGGATATAGCAGTGCACAGAAAAGTTAAAAGCAGTGCACAGAAAATACTTAAGACGTATATATACGTCCGGAAAATAACGCTTTGGCTGAGCGAGACGTTTATATACGTCGGTGGCACTCAAGAGAGGAAAGTCGTATTGTAGTTGTAGCATCAAAGTATAGTTTTATTGAATTCAATACATTGGTATATTATGGAGGGGGACGCGAAGAAAATTGTGATTGAATATGAGTGAATCCTTCGCAAACACTGTCCAGGTCCTTTTGTTGCATTTCAAAGCCTTCGGAATAATTTTATGGGTAGTATTGTACAGAAACGATCGTATATCGTAAAGACGTACGTATACGTCCGTGGAAAATAGCGAGACATTTATATATGCTTGTGACACTTAAAAAGTTTCAGTCGTATTGTAGTTAGATCCTCAAAGTATAGTATTATTGAATTCAATTCATTTTTACTGTATGGAGGGAAGGAGGGGCGATGAAAATTATGATTGAATGTTGGGTCGTGAATTTTGAAAGTTTGAGAAGCACTGCTGTATATAGCTCAGACCTCTGCACAGAGACTCAACTAGAATTTTGGAAATATACGACTTAGAAGCGGATTTATCCATATTTTACTACAACAGAGAGAAGAAACTTTAAGAAAAAAACGCCGATTATTATTTCAATTGGTAGTAACTCTGAAAATAATGTGAATTTTTCAAACATCCTAGTTCAGAATCTCTGGAAAAGTTTTTACTTTATATAAGCGAAATATTGTTGTAGAAGTATTTTTTAAAAAGAAGAACGTTTTGAAAAAAGTTTATTCTAAGTTAATTTTTTTTTCTAAAATATTGTATGCAAATAAGGTTTTTTGTCATAAGGTTCTTAAAACCATTTTATACATGTATTCTTATCTAAGTGACACTAAATATCATGAAAATTATCCATTTACGCGCTTTTTTTCAAAATCTCGGTTCCGAACGTAGACCAATACCTTAAGAAAATAACAAAGACACTACAAAATTTCAGTTAAAAAAATACTTAACCCCAGATTGCTCCTTATCCACCTTGGGAGAATGTTGTACCAGTGATAGATTTCTTGCTGGCACATGGGAGCAAGCTCATTATGTTTTACAAGCACTTTTTAAGAAACATCGAGATACACATTTTGACTTGATATCGAGATGGATCTATGTCTGACTCCTGAGTTCTTCCCACAGAAATTTGCGCACGCATACTAAATCTACACCACAGAGCTTCCTTTTCTAAGGTTGGCCATAGAACATATCTGACAGTCAAGTTACCTGAAATTCATTATTTATACAGACTCACTTGTCATTGCTTCACTTCAATTATTTGCACATTCCATTTTAATCTATATAATTGTATCAGTTGATTCGAAAAGGAACATATGCAGTGGATTTTTTGTTGGGTTCCTGGTCCCACCTAAATTGCAGGAAGCTGACAATTCAGCACTTTCAGCAGCTGGTACGATTGACCGCTTTGTCGATGAAAGCTGCCAGATATTTGGCAGTCTGACTGGGACAGGTAAATGGAGAGCAACTTTCCTTCAATTCTTCCAACTCTCTCACCATGCAGAAGTAAAAGTCTCGACCGTCGCAAGAAAGTACTAATCACCAGATAATGTTCTGATCATACTCGTGTTACCCATCGTCATATTCTGACGTGAAATCAACCATCCACCTGATGTCTTTGAAATCGTATTTTATCTGTCAAGAATATTATTTCTGGTTCTTTTCATTTTAATGTTCATAATGATTGATTGATTGATTGTTGAATTTTTTTGGCGCGTGAGCCCAGTTTGACCATACTGCGCCACACATGCGTTAGTATAAGGTCTAGATGGGAAAGGAAGTAAACAGGAGAATGAATGACAAAAAGTAGGGTCGAAAATAGAGATGGATTACTAAGGTACCCCGGGTTCGTGACACCCGTGTTTACCAAAGATAGTAAACCACTAGGGAAAAGGAAAAGATCACTCGGGATTGAGACACCCGTACTCACCTAAAGAAGGTGAGCCCCCTGAGGAGTAATTTTCATTAACACAGAATTTTTAAGCGCATTGATTTTCACCCCTCATAGTTTTTTAAAAGAGATTTGATATTGATTTTTAAATATATGCTTAGCATTTGTTGATGTATGTTACAGTTAAAGTAATAAATCTGAATATTATCAATAATCACTGGTTATCGTTAAAAATAACTCCATTGTTTTGATAAATGGGATAAATATTGCACATTAATCAAAATAACTAGTTATTATCAATAATTTCCAATGAAGTTCGGTCAGTCTAATTAATTAAGCAAAATTTAATGTAACCAATTTTAGCTGTGCGCGTCTGGGCTGTAGTAATAAATATGCCGTTGTAAACTTAAGTAGAATTAAGGTATCCGAGTAGCTTAAAATCCTGCATTTAGTCAAAAATCGGCAAACATTTTTAGAATTTTACTTTGCTAACTTTATTAAAATACCAAGTTTTTTTTAAAATTTTCATTCACTAGAACAAAAGTTACTACTGTTTCCGTAAAAGCAGATGCCACTGCCAGTACGTAAATGATGTCCGGAAATGACAGTTTGAAACCAAAACTAAAAGTTTTTTTTTCAGTTTTCTTGCACTTTTTTTAAATATTCTCCGGTGAGTTTTAAACCATCTTCCATTTTGCTTAAGTTACAGTAAAATTTGGGAAGATCTTAAAAGAACAAAACGCATAAGCCAAAAACTGACTAAAAAACCTACCTCATTTCGGCAACTATGTAAAAAGCATCAAAACAGTTAAGCACAAGGCATTCGCACAACAAATGAACAACGCACACAAAGTAAACACAAGCAACTGACATTGTCTAGCTTTTTCCACGAGAAATCGCTTCATTATTAGGAAAATTATTGTATTTTTTACCTTTGTTAATTATTAATATTAATCGTTGAATGTAATAAATTCTGCTAAGTTATTCCCTTTAAACGGCTTAGTTTTGTGTGTGTGGATATTATTAATAATAAAACCAAAAATTACATTTATCGTAACATATATGTTATTTTACATATTGGTTTTCCATATTTTGCTTGCTAATTTCAAATATTTTAATTAATTCTTTTACGTGTAGACTACATTTGACTATGCCCTATTAGCTAACTATTTTATAACCTTTTTAATTGTATCTCGTTTGATGCATAATGGCTTCGTGGCTCCTGCACTGTAAAACCGGAATCAACCAATCAAAAAACAACTTACAAATGTCCCGTTCACTTTGTTCGTTATCATGAACACTTTCACATCTTACATTTGAGTTGCCATACCCGCTATCTGACTTGGAAGGGTCTCACGTTTGGTTGGCATACTTCACAAATTTGTCTGTGAATTTCACCAACTTTGGTGTTCCTCGCATTGAGAAATCCGGTGACTGGCCATATCTCGCTGAGGTGGAATTGTCGATTGTTTGAAGCATTTTAAGCTCTCACCAAACAAGTACAGCATAAGTGAGCAATCGAAAAATATGTTTCTTCGCATGCTGAGGACTCAGCAGAAAGCACGCATATGATTGAACTAACGAACGCAGCTGTTCCGCAGTGGAAATGAAAAACGGAACTTATATTTCTGGATTACCCTCGTATTATAAAAGTAACATTGAGTAATTATTATTATATTAAATAATAGAGTAATAAATTTGAAATTTTAAAGACACTTACTAGTTGAAATTGCAGAAGGTTATTGCCGGTTTCAGTATAATTTTAGGCGTGATTGTTGTGATGCTGATGGTGGTAGGATACGAATAATAATGTATGCAAAACATCACGCATTGATATAAGAAACATACAATGCAGATAACGAAGACAATTTTTTTCAAGACGAGCCAGATTGAACTTTCAGGAATTCTAGGACGCTTCCCTTGCATTGGAAAGGAACTGCCGAACCATCCTGAGCAATTTAGGTCCCTCCGCTGAGTAGAGGCTATTTCTTCAGACGCGTCCCAAAACTCCTATTATAAAAAGATACAAAGAAATTATTCAAAGCGGTAATGGATTTTTGAACATTCCAATTATAAGTCATACATTTCCTCTATATAGCTATTTATCGATCAATATTGTACCAATTTTCTTGCTCTGGTACAGCAACAACTAGGATTATCCTGTTGGATCTGGAAGTAAACACGCAGAAATATGCTTTTTTTCAGAATTTTACTTAATAAATATATTTTTCTCTCGAAATATACATGATTCATGAATGTATTGACGGAAACCTTCACATCGAAATATCGGGGCAATGAATCCGAGTGAGACAACGTGACGTACACCGCTGAGCCAAAACATTATGAACACTTCCACATTTTTCTATGAACTCGCCTGGATGACGGGAAAATCAAGGGATTAAGAAATAATGGTATTCAACTACTGCTGCAGAAAGTAATCTATCATTCTTGATCTTTCTTTTGCGCGTGAAAGGAAAGACGTCAGGTCTAAGCGAATTTAAGTTAGAGCAGATTGTAATGATCAGAATACTCAAAATGCGTATCTCCGAAACAGGAGGACTGGTATATTGCTCGTGTTCTGTTGTTTTTGGTATGTGTGTTAAGTTGATAAGCAACGGTGAAACCAGAAGTAGACGTTTACAACCCATCCACAAAATTCATCACCGCAAGAGGCAGAATGTACGCCTGTTGTTGGCCGTAGCCTTGAGCACTATACATGTGACAGTACAAATTAGCTTGGTTCCACCCCAATTTTGAGGGAGAATACCCAGGGAAAGGGTCAGGGACCTCCCACCTCTCTTTCCTCTCCACTAATCTCACGATTTGCAGCTCGACGGCTTTTTATAGTACTCCCATGCCGCGAAAGCACAATTCATTTACAAACATCCCTACCTTCTCCGGGATTCGAACCCAGGCCTTACGACACCTCAGTCAGCGTCTCTAACCACTGTACTAGATGGGCGGCTTAATATCTTTATATATATATAGTAACTTAAATTAATATTTCTCAAAATTCGAATAATACTTATTTGTAATATCTCATTCATAAATCCGAATACCCTCTTTCGAAACGCGTCTTATTTCGTCAAGCACGAAAGGATTTAAACCTATATTTTAATAGATTTGTTAGTGGTAGTTCTATAAAAGGATTAGACCTCGAATTCTTAATAGATTTATTGGCGATTCCATTACATGTAAAGGAATACCATAATAGTTTTAGTTTCTTACAAAGCAGTTTTTTTTAATTTTTCTTTAAACAATTTAGTCATTTCTAATTCTTTTATTAGAAATTTCTAATTATTTAAACCTGGAAACTGAACAATTCTTTCTCTTATATTTTTGCTCTTTGAGAAAAGCGCACGTTCAAAATAACTCTCCCGATACTAAAATGAAATAATCAATTATGGGATAAATACATGCAATTTTTTTTAGTACCACGACGCTTACAATACGAAAAATAAATCTCATCTTCATCGCAGCAATGTGTGTGTGTAAAGAGAGGGACCGCATCAGATGTAAGTATCATAGCAAATCAAAACATTTAAAAACTATTGATTATTTGATGTTTAATTTATATTCGTATATTCTTAAAAGCATAGACAATTTGAAGTTCTAGTTTAAAATTAGTGTTCATGTGAACGATAAAAAGCAACATGGTATTCGCTGTACGAATTTAAATGAGTCTGCTGCCTTCGAAATACAGATTTTCATCAGCAGAAATGTTCAAAAAATGAATATCGCGTGACAGTAAATGTCATTCGTCACGCGCGTCTCTCGACAGATTATTTGGGAAGTGAAAGAAATAAAAAGACTAAAAAGTTTATCAATTTTTTTCGATTCATTCCTACTTTTATATATATATATATATAAACTCACACGGGCTCTCTATATATTTATTTATTTAACTTGGTGGAAATTTTAATCGTTAATAAAATACATTTTAAAGCACTCAATTGAGCTGAACTTTTATACACATGATTATTTTTGATGACAATACAATAATTTAGTTATAATTAATAAAAATTAATTGATTAAAACTAATTATTTAAAAAATTACAAATACAGCCCCGTTGGAATCATTTTTGGTGACTTAGTGACCATTTTGGCGACATGTGTGTCAACACTTGAAAAGTTTTTTTCTCACGTTTTAACGCTGTTTTCGGTCAATGTTAAAGAATAGGACCCGAATTTGGAACTTTTTTTAGGTATAAAAGAAATGAACAATTAATATGATATTCTGGCTTCTCTATACTTTAGAGATGAGCATTTTTTATTATACTTCCCATTTTTAACCCAGTTGATTTATTTTTTCTGGTATAAAATGTGTTTCGCATTTTTTATCCTATAGCGTAATGTTAAATGGGCTTTGACTTTACATATTAAGACAAAAAATAAAGTATTCACGGAATATTTTGAAATTTTTAAAAACACTATATTGTTAACAGAGGTACGAGTTATGCTGTGGCAAATTTCCATGGGAATTGGGTCATTATTCTGTCTGAAAATGTGGTTTGCGTTATTTAGAGCTCTCGTACTATTACCGAAAACAGCCTTAAGCATTCAGTTAAGCTGAAATTTTATATACACGGCTGTTTTGGAAGTGAAACTAAAATACTTTAATGATAATTAATAAAAATTAATTACCACTTAATATTGTGATTCTGTCAAATGTGCATACATTTTTATATTAATCGCAACTACTTGATAAAAATTTGCTAAAATAAAATTTTTCTTTTTTGATTTAAGTATGAACTGATTTAAGTTTTTTTTTTTTACATTACTTATTTTTTAAATTGTTTTCCTCCAGAAGGTAGTACATTAATGTTTTTTGATTCGTTAAAAGCAATGTATCTACAGTAACAGAAAGTAGCATCAATGAAGTGTTAATTAAGTAACATGCACCGAAGAATCTATTATTATCCAAGCTATTGACATGGAATTTACAGATATATATATTGCATATAACAATTTAATAAGAAAGTAATTTTATAGAAAATTAGCTGGAGATTTGCCCGAATAGCTTACGAATATAAAAGTAAAGTGATTATATGTCGAACCAAAATACTGATTTTTTTTCAACTGCTAAAAGAAATTTTATGTCTTTAAAACTAAAACAAGCAATCCTGTATAAGTCTATCTGCATTTTCATTCGAATCATTGAAAGGAAAAGTAACTGAGCATCCTAAGTCATACAGTTTTAAATCATATTCCAGTATAGGGGTGCACAAATAACGGCCCATAGGTCATATGCGGACCACGAAGTATTTATTTATTTATTTATTTGTGGTCCACAAAGACGGTCAGAAAACCAGTTGGATCAAATATATTTCTGAGCAAAGCTATTCATGCAGGGAGAGTAATATACACTGCTGGTCCCACAAAATGCAATACCCTGAAGGAAGCATGCAAACCATGTGGAATTTACATCATGCGTTGGCGGCAATGGAATATGCAAATCATTAGCACAATAGAGCAGACGCACTTCACGGGGCACCACCCGCTAGCCCTATGTGAGGGGAGAACAGATTGGTGATCTGAAGTACGGCAATTGCTTTTTGTGTGTAAGTGAGTGTGTGTGTATGTGTGTGTAAGCTGCTTACCTATGCGTCGTGGAAAACATCGAGTGTCTTTTGACCAAGCTTCTGAATTCAATCAAAGAAGAATAGTAGCTAATAGGGATTACGGATTATCCTTCAAGAAATCGGTCAACGTGTTGGAAACTGTGATACATATCATCATCGCAGGAGGAAACAATGAACCGACGGGGTTGATTGCACCAGCCTCGTTACACCATTGCCTGTGATGACAGGCGGATTGTGCACACGGCAATCATGGATCACGCAGCCACATCACGAGCCATAGATTCAGTTTGTTACGCATCATTCGGTGTCTGTTCATACCATTCGATACCGTTTGCGGCAGAGTGGAATACATGTAAGGCGTCCATTGATTTGTTTATCTTTGACTGGAAACCACAGGTTGGTCAAATGGGGAACATGGTTAACGGAATGAAACGACATTGGATTTACCGATGAAGCCCGCTTCTGCCTGCAACAAACGCATTCGAGTTTGGAGACACTGTGGTGATAGGCTGCTGTACTGTTTGTTGCATTATCCATCACCACATTGGTCCTGCACCCGGTATCATGGTTTGGGTGGTATTAGATTGCACTGCCTCATTCCTCTAGTATGCATTGCTGGTACACTGAACAGCCAGCGCTACATCTTTGAGGTGTTAGAGCCCGAGATCCTCCTATAAATTCAGTGATTCCTATCAGCCATATTCCAACAGGATAATGTGTGACTACACGTGGCACGCAATGTTCAAGAGTTCTTTACCCATCAGATTGAATCGCTTCCTTAGCCTCCTTGTTCTCCCTATATATCGCCAATCAAAAGCGTGTGGTTCGTGCTTGTACAACGAATGGTCCGGGATACACCACCCACTACTACACCAGATTAACTTTGGCAGCATGTGGAAGCCACATGGACTGTTGTACCCGAAGAATACATCCAAAATCTCTTTGGTAATATGATGAGGCGTGTGACAGCGGTTATAGCGAATAATGGCGGCGACGCTAACTACTGATTTTGTCATTATCCACTTATCAAAAGAAGCTGTAATTTTAACGGCTCTATCTTTCTACAACACGTTATCTGCCAAATACATTTCGCTGTGATATCTCTGATCCTTCTTGGTGTTGTATTTTGTATGGGCAGCAGTTTAGATACAAAAGTAAATATGGATGTAAGATGACTGACATTAAAATGCAGGCTGTGATGCTACTTTCAACAAGCAATCTCATTCCTTAAAAAGCAATTGTAGAAAAGTGCAATTGAGTACATTTGTTTCATGAAACTTACTCTAAAATGAAACATGCTGATAGCTATATATATAAAATTTGCACATAGAGTAAGCAAATTAATCTAAACTGTCATTATTTTATTTAACTTGCATTCATTGATTTTTATGATACAATTTAAACCTTTTCTGAGATGCGAAATTAACTAATGTTTGCTGTCATTTTAAACGGGTGTGACCCACCGGAATCCTACTTTCCAAAATCTGGTTCTAGAGCCAAAACGATTGCCCACCCCTGGTCTAGTAAAATCGAAATTTAGATAGATATCAGATATTTTGTAATGGAAAAAAGAAGAAAAATATAGAAAAAAGAAAGAGCTTACATGTCTTTTTCCAGAACTCCTTTCGGAACAAAAATTACATTTTCTGGTCATTTCTGATTTATTCCATTGCATTTTGGAGAAGGAAGTTCTTTTCCTAATTTTGAACTTTGGCCGACGATCAAAGAACGAATCGGATTGTGGGGGCATCGGTAAAGCGGTTGATTTAAGAGCAGCAGTTCAAAAAAATAACGCGATACAATGATACAAATTCGTCCCTTATTATTCATTCATCGAGCATGGTGGGATTTTTTCCGTAACGTTATAATTATGAATCCTCGTTTAAAACGGTCGATTTTTCGGTTAACATACTCATCAACAGACTTCTCCCTGCTCTATTATTAAATTGGATGGTCTGTGTTATTTAATTGACCAATTTGAGCTAAACTTGGTCCACATGATGCCGTTGTCCTGTTATTTGATACATCTATTTATTTAAAAAGAAGACAAATGTATATTAAATAATTCGTGTCTGTGTTTTTCCATTACTCTTCATGGACATTATTCATAAATAGTAAGCTTAGTTGTGATTTAGATATCGAAAATGCAATGTATAAAACAATCTGTTTTGTAATTTAAAAAAAATGACTTCTTTATGATGATGTTAATAGTTATTGTCTTAGCAACGGTCATTAAATGCGAACATTTCGTGATCGAAAGAAAGACTATTGAATTAATGAAAGCTCTATATGCATGCGTGTCCTGATTTAAAGTCAAACACGAAGAAGTACAGTGCAGCAAAATCAATAAATATAGCTTTAATTCATATTAAATATAGGAGGAAAGTAGCTAATATGTTTATACGTAAATAAATAAATAAATAAATAAAGATGAAAGCAATTTTGGATTTTCATAAATAATAAGATGAAGTCAAATCGGAATCATTAAAAAGTTTTCTTTTATTTCTAATATGCTGCGGATTGGTGTTTTACCATTGCAGACCTAGTACATTCCCCTGAAAATGGTATCTCCATTTATGCTACACCATATAGGTGGATACCAATCGCCACCGGTAATTTTGAGAGACACCCAGTTTCCTCTCTAGAGGGAGGCACCTGAGCTCTGACGATGCGAACTTGTACTAGGATTTAATTTTGCCGAGAGAACCCAAGCCAAGCAGACACTATAGGGATCTTTTATATGTATAATCATACGACATGGCCGATGTCGATTTTCTTTATCATGAAAATTCACCGACTTGGACCAGGGCCGAACTTGCAACCTTGGGTGCAGAAGGTCAGTGACAAAGCAACCACGCCACTCAGCCGGCTATCATTAAAAAGTTATGTTTTAAAAACAATGGGTCAATAGGTTTGGGACCATCTCTCATCTCTCTCTATATATATGTAAAGGAGAAAAGCGACTTTCTCACTCACTGATTGAGATATCTCCTCCGGAATTCTTTTACCTATTTATTGACTTGAAATTTGGTAGGCATGTTCTTTTATAGAGCAGGGATCTGCATAGGAATGATTTAGCGAAAATCGATCACAAGAGGCCGTTGTAAGAGCACAAAGGGCGTGAAAAATAAAAAGTCCCGTTTTTAATTCATTTCACCTACAGACTTGAAATTTTTTAAGCACATTCCTTTCATGGAGCTAAAAAAGGGGTTTTGCAAAAATGGACCCCAAGGGGCGTTGAGAGGAGCTTAAGAAAGTAATAGATTAATTCATTCCTGTTTTTGAATTGTTAGGCTCAGATACCTAAACTAGGTAAGATTGTTTCTTTCTTTCTTTCTTTTGTTGAAAAGATATCTGCTAAGAATAAATTTTATTAAGATGCCTGACTAGTGCAAAAACATCAATTTTGATAAAAATGACGAATTTTTTTACTTTAAATTTTAAATAGTTGAATTTTTTGCTTTCTAAAAATACCTTACTTTTGTTTGTACTTCAATTATTTACGAAGTTATAGCAGTTTTTATGTCAAGAGAGAGCAGCAAAAACGAACCGGAAGTTAGATACCGAAACCGGAAGTGTTTACATTTTAATACTTTTTTTTACACTTTTTTGGTGTTTATCGAATTTATTTAAAAAATATTAACTTAGGTAAAGTAATGACGGGACATGGTGATTTTTTTTAAAAAAAAATTATTACTTTTAAGTGAAACTCGGCAAATAAATTCGTAAAATTTTGTCATTTTCCGATTTTCTTATGCCCTTGCTTCTCGATATTTTGTTTCATATTTAACTTTATTTTATATATTTGATAGAAAACTCTGCTCTTAAAGACAAAACATTAATTAATTGTGCCTAAAGCAATGTCTGGGAGGTCTAAGGAATTTGCCTCATTATATTGGTGCTAACAGAAAGGTGAATGTTGACACAGAGCTATAATCCCAATAATACGTAGTTAACTGCTAACAAAAAGGCGAAATATATTCATAAATGTTTCAAAATTTACTTATAAAGCCTTTTTCAGTAACATTTTATGGCATATTTTACTTAAATATATAATTATTAAACTTGAAATATTTCGCTTAAGTGCATTATTAACGTTAATTCATTTTAATTTGTGATATATACAGGTTTATTATCGTATATATATATATATGTTGGAGTCCAAATAAAATCTTCGAATAAAAATCAGACTGTTCAGAAGACGGGATTTTAAATTGGAGAAACGATTTCAATGTTTGGATGTTGTCATCTTCCTCTTGTGCTTTTTTAAGCTTTGAAGTTAATGTATCATCGCACATTGCCATTACGGGATATTGGCTAAGAGCATCAACATGATTCATACGACTTCCAGCTCTGTGCTCTATATCATAATCGAATTCTTCTAATTGAAGCGCCCATCTGGCTTTGCGAGTAATTAGCTCCTTTTTTTGCATAGTCATCTGAAATGCTGAACAGTCAGTTACTATTTTAAAGTGTTCTCCTAAAAGATAAACGTAAAACTTCTTTAATGCGTTGATAATTACTAATACCTCTAGTTCGTAGCTGTCATACTTTTCTTCTGCTGTATTTGTCTTCTTCGACATGTAGTACACGGGGTGTAACTTTCCATCTTCTACTTCTTGTAACAAAATTGCGCCGTACCCTTGCTTACGAGCGTCTGTATGCAGTTCTGTTTTTCTTCCATACTTGTAAATGTGCAAGATTGGGCCTTCGGACATGATTTTCTTCAATTTTTCAAATGCTTCTTTTTGTTGAGCCCCAAAAACAAAGAGATTTTCTTTTCTTGTTAAATAACTAAGTGGTTTAGCTATCTTTGAATAATCTTTGATGTACTTGTGGAAATACCCAGTTAAACCAAGAAAACTTTGTACTTGTTTTATTGTTGTTGGTTCTGGAAATTTTCGGACAGCTAGTGTCTTTGTGGTAGATGGTTTAATAGTTCCGCTTTCTACAATGTAACCTAGAAATTCAATTTTCTTTTTTAATAATTGGCATTTCTTGAACTTAATTTTTAATCCGTATTTATTTGCGAAACCGAAAATAATTTTAGTTTTTCTAGACCTTCCTGTTCGTTTTTCGCTGGAATGACGAGATCATCTAAATAGCTGATTACAATTCCTTTCCGAGTAAGATCTCTGAATATACTTGATACGTAGCGTTGGAAAACTCCTGTACTTGTGTTTAGTTCAAAAGGAACTTTGTTGAATTCAAATTGTCCGTCTGAGACGATAAAAGATGTATACTTTCTGCAATCTTCGTCAACATCGACGTGAAAGAAACTATTGCGCAAATCTAATGCAGAATATACCTTTGCTTCTTGCAAAGAAGTGTCCAAAACATCTTCGATGAGAGGTAACGGAAATTTATCTTTCACAAGCTTCTGATTCAATTTTCTGTAGTCAATGCACATTCTCGAAGATCCATCTTTCTTTTTTACCATTACGATTGGACTTGCCTATTCCGAAGAACTCGGACGTATATTGCCTTCGTTGAGCCATTCTTCTATCTGTTTGTTTACTTCTTGTCTTTCTGTGAAAGCTAGTTGACGAGGGGGTTGACAGACTGGTTCTTCGTCTTTTAGAATAATTCTTATTGTGACGTCGGTAGATGCTGTTTTTTCTGGCTTGTCGTTTTGAATAAACTTTTCAAGTTCCTTCTTGATTTGACGATTTTCAACATATAACGCAGGTCTAGTTCTTCTTGAAGATTTTCAGCTGATATTTGCATAAGCTGTGCATGATTCTCATATTTGTTGAAGTTAACTCCTTTCTTTAGTGAAACTTATCGATGCTTGTTCTAAAAGATCTGATCCAATAACTGTTTCGAATTTTAATTTATTAGCAGCTACAACATGCCAAGTTAACGAGTAATTTTCATTATCTATTTCGAACTCATGTTCAAAGGAACCGATAGTTGTTACTTGTGCATCACCAATACCGGTAAGAAGCATCTTGTTCTTCGATAATTTAGTTGGATCCAAAATTATCGAAGTTGTTGGATTATTCTTCTGCTCGTGTTTTCTCGTAGCAAACTTACGGTACTACCACTGTCTATGAGCGCCGTGATTTTCACTTTTCCAAAAAATATCTCTTTAGTATTTAAACCTTTCTTAACGATGAGTGTGCAAGTTTCTTTTGGAGGTTCTTTGAATTTCTGTGATTTTGAATAGTTCATTTGAGCATGCTTGGAAGCATTGTGATTTGAGTGTTTCTCGTAATTTTTGTTGTAATACCCTTTCTGCGCGCTGTCTTGATATCTTTGAACAAATTCGTACTTTGTCACAGGAGCTTCGTAATGTTTGTTGTAATTTGTTGATGCTGGAAACTTCTTATCTTTCCTGTTATACTCGAATTTTCCGGTGCTTCATACCTGCGATTCTTTTCTGTGGATTTGAATTCTTGTTTCTTCACAAATGGACTACTCGATTTTTGTTTCAGAGTCCTCTTAAAGTTTTCGGATTCTTCTAGTTTTTTTGCTAATTGAACAGGGGAGTTTATATTTGCCCATTCACATCAAGATAATATTCCTTAAATTCAAAAGGCGTTTTTCGTTTTAGTTGATCTGTTATGATTAGATCTGGTAATTTGTCGAAAGTATCTATCTTCAATCCATCTATCCATCCGTTGAAGTAAGTGTTTAACTCATGGTAAAAATAAATCCATGTTCTTTCAGGTGCTTTTTGGTGAGTGACAAATAGTTGTCGAAACTTTTCTGGAGTTAGTTTAAAGCGTTTCAGCAGTAAATTTTTAACGTGTTCTTAAGAATTAGCTTTGTCGTCAGGCTCTCTCGCTATGATGTGAGATACTTCTGTCGGTAATAAGCCTAACAGATGAAAAACCCAGTTTTCTTGATTAATATTTAATCTCTGCGCTTGACGTTCAAATAATTTTAGATAAAGACTGATGTCTTCTTTAAAATCAAAACGATGTATAAACTTTGAAACTTCTTTGACGAGAAATTTAGAGTATCACTTTCTTTGGATGTATCAGCGCCTAAGTTGGATTGTGTTTCGATCTTTAACTTTTCCAACTCAAACTCATCTTTGCGTTTTTGCTCATCTAACCTCAATTGTTCGATGCGTAATTTTTCTTCTCGTTCTTCAATGCGTAATTTTTCTGTTTGCTCTTCAATGCGTAATTTTTCTTTATGACCTTCAATGCGTAATTTTTCTTTTTTTCTTGCGTAATTTTTTTCTTCAATGCGTAATTTTTCTTTTTGCTCTTCAATGCGTAATTTTCTTTTTTCTCTTCAATGCGTAAATCCTCGATCCTCAACAATCGTTGAATGTATGTTTTTGGTCAGTTCTTCGTCATAATTTTCACTACCAATAATTAGATCTTTGAGTGTGATGATTTTCATAGATTTATCGAATTCTAAATTTAATTCCGTGGCTAAGACAAATAAATCTACGTCGACCTTTGCCAAGATACGCCATTTTAAAATTTAAATTTAATTTTAGATAATAACCAAATGAATAAACAAAATTGCCCCACGTTCAAACAAAAAAAATGATGTTGCTATAGGGAAATCTCGTTTGCATTTACAAAAATTCTCAACTTAAAATGATATTGCATCAAAATACACTAAATATACATTGAAACAATCAAATTTTATTCATTTAGAAATATTTTAAACCAGTAACGTGTAAAAACAACAGTGCGAGCTAAAATACATATTGCTTAATTTGAAGTAGTCAAATTATTAATTTCAACTAAAAACAAAACTTTTTTTAAACCATTTAATGCATCAGTTATCTCATTTCGTTATAATAAATGCAAAAAAATTTGAAAGAAAAAATAAATTAATATAAATCTTGTTTTAAAACTGTGATTAAACTTATTGTGATATGAAAAAGAATTTAGTAATTCGAAGTTCTTTACTGAAAAAAGCCAACAATTAGGAGTTAGTCACTTTAAGAAAAGTCTCATATATATTTTTTATTACACCAATAAAATGAAATCTTTTTAGGATCTCATCAGAAAATTCAAAGAATAAACACACGTTTCAATATAAAGCTTAATAATTTTGTCAAAATGAACTCAAAATACTTATATATTGAATGATAAAATACACCATTAAAAATAAGATCATGTAGAATAATCTTTCATCAATTCTAAAATATAGCATAATTCTTTCAAAATATATTTCTCGAATACTCATAACATTAATAGCAATAATTAATTGCCAAACAGCTGCGGGAGAAAGAAAAGCTAAACTATATGAGTCATCGAAATTGCGATTGCATCGAAATTTTTGCCAGTTTACTCCATTCAAGGTCAATGACGCAACCAAAGGAAACGAAAGCTTTTCGTACACACATGAAATGCAATTCAATTCGTTATTAAATGAGATACAAATAAACTTTAATATTAAGTACGAGTTAGATAATATTTTAAAAGATGTACTTGTAGAAAATTTTAATTGATACGATTTCTATACACAAATAGAAAAATAGTATTTCAGAAAAACACACATGATATTTAAAAATATAAATTACTTCATGAAATCGGCTACAACAATTTTTTTATAAGCAAAATGACAGTGGCTCACGATTCTTTTAGATTTCTTTTCTGAAGATTCTCTTTTTTCTCTCTCTCTCTCCTGTCCCAAGGAAAACGAAAAAAAACACAATACCTGATTCACTGCACGACGTGTTCACTGATAATCTTTTGAAGTTGCAAGATCTTGACTCCTGGATGTGTTTGATGAAGGCGTCGACTCTCTTCCGAAGATTATGGACGTTTGCTGGAGAAATCTTGAGTAAAAGTTGTACTTGTTAGTATGTTATGAGTAGCAATCCGCGCATTTTCGTTTCAGTCCGTTTGTAATTTAGGCATGCAGCCAAAGATGAGATTGTTGTTTTTTTTTATTTTTAAAGAGAAGGCTAGGAGTTCATCAAACTAATTATTTAGAGAAGATTTTGAAATCAAATCCCGGGCGATCCCCCAATTATTTCTGTGCGAGTCCGAATAAAATCTTCGAATAAAAATCAGACTCTTCAGAAGTCGGGATTTTAAATTGCCCAGGTAGTTGTCTAGGGGTAAGTATTAAAGGGTTAGTGATGAATCAATTGAATCAAAGTCATTTAAACGCAGATACTTCATTCAAGTAAAAAAAAATTTATTCAAGTTAAAAGGGGAAATTTTACAAGGGGAATATTTACAAAGGGAAAAATATATGCAGAAATTAGATTAATTGAAAGTTGAGTTATACCTTTAGAAGACGGGGAAATTAATTACCTTTCTCATGCTTGGACTGGAACCGCGCTGGGCGTGAAATGCGCGAAAAAATGTGACCTGTTGAACCGGCGGGGATTAGTAGGCCTCTCCCGAAAAATCGTTGAAGCCGGCGCTCCGAACGCTCACCAGACGGCGCTGCTTCGGAATGCGGTCATCAACAAATCTGACTTTAATAGTCCTCTGAAAAGGATATGACTCAACCTTTTACAAAATAGTTTAAAAAATAGTTTAAACGGAAAATCCTACATATATATATATATATATATATATATATATATATATAATATAGAAATATATATATATATACATATAATTAGAAATGCAAATATTTCCCTTCCTAAAATCTTGTACATGGATTTGTAAAATTTGATCTGGAACGCATTTTAACTTCTGAAAATAAAAAAATTTAACGGGAAAAAAAAGCTGCATGGAAAACAAAATTACTAAGGATGAAAGAAAGTCAAAGTTTATTCATATGGAGGTTTTTAAAACTGTTCTTTATATGCTTTTCATTATAATTTCTTATAACCTTTCGAAAAAGCAATATTTTTTAAAATAAATTTTCGGGAATATTTATTGACAAAATAACACACATTAATATATTTTATATTACATATTTCTTAAGAACTAAGATACTTGGTGGAAATTATATACCTATTTTTCCATGTAAAAAATGTTATTTTTTAAGGTAATAAAGTTTTTCTAGTGTGCTTTTTATATCTCTAATTTGTATTAAAAAACTATGCATTGAGACGCTGAGAAAAGCTTTTTTGACTCTATGAAATTGGTAATAAAATTAAAAAAAAAGAATTTAAAACAAACATAAATACTGATATGGGCTTGTAAAAAGTTTATTCTTTTGATATAAAGAAGTTTAGATTGTTTTAGTTGTATAATTTTTTAAGATTTAAATTTTGAATATTTAAATGCGTTTTTCTCTGAAACAGATTTTTTCATATTTTATCCCATCTCAGAAAGTCCTTGAGATAATTGCATGAAATTCAGCATCTTTTTTAATTATAGTATGTGTTACGTCATCAGCGCACTGCAGCGCCATCTGTAAAAAATTTGTAAAAGTAGACATTGTCTAGCTGTACCCCAACAAAAGCGGGTGCTCGAATAAAGTAGGCTTAGCGTTGCGAAAAAGACTGATTTTTTATTCTTTAACCAGTTTTACAGTCCACACAAATATTGACGAAACATTGGTCCTACGAAGCCACAGAAAATGGAAAAAAAAATCGAAAAATAAAAATAACTCCAACGTAACTACTGAAGAGAAATTGAATCGTTTAAAAGATTCAATCAAAGGAACTTTAACTAGGTTAGAGGCTTTTACCTCGGAGAAGACAGTGTCAAAGGATACTAGTGTCACTGAAATCGAAATTAAACTCAAAAAAATTGAGCAATTACAGATAAATTTAGATAAAATAGCTGAGGATTATTGTGAAATAGAAAATTTCGAAAGCTTGGAAATCATTCAGCTGGACATTGAAGATATAAATCAACGGATCGAAACAACAGAGGTAGGTCTCAAACTTTTAATGTATTCTTTGAAAAATTCTGAAAATGTAAACATTAATTTAAATGACAATGGTAAAAAATAGTATCCGCTTACCTCAAATTCCATTGCCAGAATTTTCTGGTGTAATAGCAGAATTTTCTAATTTTAAAAATCAATTTATTAATTTAATAAGTAATAATGAGCAATTGAATGATTCACAAAAACTATACTATCTTCGAACATCTCTAAAAGGAGAAGCAAAGCTCTTAGAGTCGCCTAGCGATAGTTTCGATTCTCTCTTTAAAGCATTAGAAGATCGTTACGAAAACAAACGGCAGTTGATAGATTCACATGTCCTTGAGATAATTAATTATGAAAAAATTTATAGCGAATCAGCCAAAGAACTGCGCGCTTTAATGGATTGTATCAATAGAAACATTAGAGCACTTAAAGTTTTGAAATATGAGCAGAATGATCTATCAGATATAATTTTAATAAATATAATTCTTCAAAAAATTGACAAAGAATCTAGAAAACAATTCGAACTTTCGTTGAAAACAGCAGAAGTTCCAACATTTGATTCTATTATGAAATTTTTAGAAAAGAGAAGTGCTGTGTTAGAAAACATTACTCGCATTCTAGTACTAAAATGATCCATAAAAATACTGCAATGTCAACTAAAGCCAAATCGCTGGTAGTTAATAGTAAAAAAATAACTGTTAAACCTTGTATTCTATGTCGAAATTCTCATCCTCTTTATAAATGTATTGCATTTCAAAATATGTCTGTGGAGTGCAGAAAGAAATTTGTTACCAATAACAAACTTTGTATAAATTGCCTCAGACTTCATTATGGTGCCTGCATGTCTAAATACAAATGCACAGTTAGTGGTTGCAAAGGATTACATAATTCATTGCTTCATGATTCTGATGAACTTTGCTCTGCAGTTAAAAATCACACTGTAGGGGAAAGGGGGATAGAGAGCAATTCGAATCCTACTCGGTTTGAAGGTCAGCCAGAAGTTGCGGTTTTGACTTATGGAAATAAATGTGTTTTATTAAATACATACATGATTTTCGTTAAAAGTGCTGATGAATATAGAATTAAGTTAAGAGGATTATCAGATAATGCGTCTACGATATGCGTTATGAGTAGGGTTGCCAGATGTGTTCAAGAAAAAAACCGGACAACTTTTCAATTTTTTTATTATCTCATAAATATTGCTGAAAATGACAAAGAAGCTTACAATCTACTTCTTTGTATATTTGGCATTTCATGACACTGCTTTTAACAAAGATTTATTGGTCGAAATGGCATCTTTGAATTCATTGCAACTAGAGCTTATATTGAAAAAAATGCACAATTAACTTTTTACTGTATTTACAGCGAAACTATTTCTTTCATCAGTCCATACGTTTCCCATGACGCTGAAGATAGTTCAACAAAAGCGTTGGATACAGGAACACTGCACACAAACTGCACAATTTTCAGCAGATTCGGTGCTTCTTTTTGGAAAAATTTGCACTACATTTCAATTGAGTTACCTTCGAGTTTGAGTGAAGGAAAAACACTCTGAAGTGCAGCCAGTTCATCGTAAATCTGTTCAGGGAGAGATTTTGCTGCTTCCATGGAGATATTGACCGTAGTTCGAGCAGTTGATCCAGCGTGGGCAATCTTCAGCATTCGAGATTCAAACAACTGAACGTTTTATAATTTTGGTTTTCGAAAGGATACCACTTCTCTATGTAAGCTAGAGCTCGGTGATACGCATTTGTAGCATTTTTAGTAAATTTTTCAACTTCATGGTCTGGAAGATGGCCTTTTTAATGCCACATGGACTTTAATTCGAAATATTTGTCATTTATTTCTTTGAAATTGTGTCGTGAAATTTCACCATTATGTTATGTAGATTAAATGCTGCTGTGGTATGTTTCTCTACCAACAGAATAATTTCTTGAAAAGAAGCCATAAAGTTATGAGTGAAATACAAATATAGTTCATTATAAGCAGGATTAGCTTCACCTGAAATTTCGTTTTCTTGGTCTGATAAGATAGCCCAGAGAGCCGTAGGGCAATTATTAGAACCTCGTTCTATGAAGTACCTTTCAATGGCCCCCATGATGAAAGCGTCCTATCAAGAGCTTTAAATAAACTAAGCCACCTTGTAGGAACGTGACAAATGACTTCTCTGTATTCGCTTTCGAAAAAATCAAAGCACTCCTTCAAATCTTCTCGTTTCTTAGCAGAACAAGAGAACTCTGCAAATACTTTCATCACTATATTTTCGACATCAACAGGCATTACTTTTAATGCATTTTTAGCGCAGTTATGAAATATGTGGTCATTACAGTGAGCAGCAATTATGTCGTTGTTTTCTTCAGACTTCAATTTTTGAGAAACGGAATTATTGACTCCAAAATTAACAGACGCGTTGTCTGCTCCATATGCTGTTACTCTGCTCCATGGGAGTCGTGATTTATCCATGACTTCACATAAACGTTCCTTAATAGATGTTGAATCTTCAAATGAGTCTTCGTAAAAATCCAATATTTTATGACAGATGCCGCTTTTTGGTGAGAAATATTGAATAGCAACTGGAAAAATTTTTCTATTACCTTTATTTGATGCATCAGTCGCTACCAAAAAGGGAACATCATTCTTTAAATCTTCCTGCACAAGTTCCATTGAATACGGAAACAAAACTTGGTTTACCAAAGCTGTACATTTAGTGCGTCCTCCTGTCATTTGCTTTTACGATATCTGAATCGTTTATCACTTGTTTTAATACTTTCAAGGAGCAATCTTGAGCAACATAAGAAATGTGGTGCTTGATACTATGGTAAACCTCAGTTAATTCGGCAATACCAACTTTTTCACTTTGGGCGCTGACTTTTGGTGTAAAGAAAGACTTCATTCGGTGAGACATGGCTGCAGCACTTTCCCACTCTTTGTGCTTCTTTGCCTCAGCGTGGTGGGTAACTGCTTTTAAGCCGTCATAAGCTACAGTGAACGAATTTTTTGCCCAATTTGCAATAGCCTTTTGTGTTGTCTTCATCGCATTTATTTAACCAAAAAAAAACGCGATTCCCAATCAACATTATAATGACAAACTCTTCTTGCTTTCTTAGTTGGAGTTCCCTTGCTGTTAGATGCTTCCTTGTCTTCCATTTTGGCACACACATACACGACCACGACAGCGACACAAATAATAGGAATCGAATATACCCACAACAATAACAATTATGGACCGACAGCGACTCCCCGCTACCGGCCCCTTCCCCTCCCCGTCGGAGCTTGGAAGAGCGAAAAGAGGAAGGTCGAGAGTCGAATCGAATCCGAACCGAAGGTGGCTCTGGCTGCGCAATCCTATCCACATGTACATGCGTGTCCAACCATGTAGATATACACCTAGGTACCTACAATCCTACTCGTTGTGTTGGTTGTCTGTCCAAAGCACCAGATATTACGCAAAATGTATTTAAAACCGGACATTCTTTTGTCCGGTTTACCCAGATTCTCTTGACCGGACTAACTTGAAGAAAACTGGACTGTCTGGTCGAAAACCGGACATCTGGCAACCCTAGTTATGAGAGAAGACATAGCAAGAAAAAAGAAGTTGGGATTTAAATTTAAGTCTGCAAACCAATCTATAAAAGGCATTAACGGAATTACGCAATCATCGAAATATTCAGCTAATATTGAAGTTTCAAATCGGGATTATACTTTTGCACGCAATGTACAATTTTCACTTTTACCTAAAATTACCGATGCGATTCCTGTATCGAAATTAAATATATCGGATTTAAATATTCCAGCTTCAATTGAGCTGGCTGATTCTAATTTCCATATGCCAGGTCAAATAGATATATTGATAGGAAGTGAACTATTTTTTGAAATTTTAAATCCAGAACAATATTATTTCCAGGAGGGAAATGCAATTTTACAAAATACAAAATTTGGCTACTTAGTCACAGGTACCCTTCCTCAGTCACAACAACAAGCCAATTGCTGTTTAATAAGTGAACCAAGCTTAGATATAACAGTAAAGAAATTCTTTGAACTGGAATCACTTCCAGATGATTCTAAGGAAATAACAAAAAGTGAAGAGGAAATTTGTTGTGAGGAACATTTTGTTAGTACCTATAAAAGAGATAAAACGGGAAGATTTATAGTTCGGTTACCCATAAAGGAAAATGCAGAAACATTATTAGGATATTCCAAAGAGAATGCGATTTTGGAAAAATTAAACAAAAACAATACAATGGGAACTTTGTATAAAGAATTTATGAATGAATATGAACTTTTAGGCCATATGGAGGAGATTAAAAATGAAACATTAGATAAGATTAACTATTACATTCCTCATCATTCCGTTTACAAACCAGAGAAGACATCCACTCCATTGAGAGTTGTCTTCGATGCAAGTGCAAAAACAACAAGTGGTTTTTCTCTAAACTCCATTTTACTAAACGGAGGAATTATATATATATTCAACAAGATCTCTTCTCCATAGTCAGTAGATTTAGAAAACACGAGTACGCGTTTAGTGCAGATATTAAAAAAATGTACAGGCAGATACTTGTTGATCCTAATCAAAGGGATTTACAACGAATTATGTGGAAGACTAGTGCAGATGCTCCAGTCAAGACTTACAAGCTATCTACCGTAACCTATGGGACAGTTTCTGCACCATTTTTAGCTACCAGGACCTTAAGGTATCCGACTACCCTAAAATCATGATTTTTTTTTTTCAAAAATTGGCAAAATTTTTTATGATTTTATTTTTATATAGACCATTTTATTAACTTAATAACAATACCAAGTACTTTATTTTCCTCCACTAGAACAAAAACTACAAGCGTTTTAGTAAAAGCGGTAAACTCTAGGAGAGCCCCCACCCTTGGCGCCAAACCGGAAAAAGCGCCAAGCGAAAACGAAATGGCGCCAAGCAAACCCGACAACGGTGACAAGTAAATATAGCAGTATAAGATGGATGCGCAATGAAAATACATGTAAACAATACAGAAATTTAACATTTAAGATAAAAATATAACAACAGCACTTACTTTCTTATTGTTGATCCTTCCTAAGTGGAGGGTAAAGTGTAACACAACTGCTTTTAAAAAATTCTGGAAAGTTCGCTGAGTGAGTGATCGCGAGACGCTATAAATACTCAGCGAGGTAATGGTCGAACATGCCTTCTGCGTGGCTGGTGTGATTACGGAGAAAACGTTTTATTGCCGATTAACTTACTATTGGAAAACCACGAATTCTTTCTTATACTTCTGCAAACATCATGCGTATTCACACCTTTTTTTCGACATCTCCATTCAAATCCATCCAAAACAACTCTTTCGTTCATTTAATCCCATTTGCTCATTACATTTAGGACATTCATAACTTGAAGCAATTAATCCTTCTTTCATACACCATTCAATCAATTCTTTCTTGCTTCTAGCATTCAATAACGTAAAAAATTCTAACGTGTATTCACTTACAAGCGCAGCCATACTTTCAACCCGGTGCCTAACAACAAAATGAAATTTGAAATGCGCGCCCACAAATGACGAAAATTCTAGAAAAAGTTAGGGTTGCCATATGTTGTATTTCAAAGCAAGGTTATCATGACGGCGCAATTATCGCCAACCAAAGTAATTCGCGCCAAGGGTGGGGGCTCTCCTAGGAGTGAACCGTAAAAGCAAATGCCATAACTTTACACAAGATGTCAAACATTAAAATGCGTTTTACGCGAAACGTGTTTTTTTTCGAAAAACTCAAACGGGGACCGCGATTGCTCAAAAAGTTTTGAAAATAATTAGCTGAAATTTTTTGCTTATGTTCTGCATAACAGTAGAAGTGTTTTGATCTTCAGATTTATCAATAACTGTTTTATTTCAAAATTTGCAGCTCTTTATGTGAATATAGTCAATGTTTTTTTAAGCAATTTCGTATGATGACTTAGATAAAGTGCTCTAGTTTTTGTAAAAATTAAAATATTTCTTATCGTGAAGATCACTTCAAACAGGAATAACAAAGTAACACATCAAAATTGAAAAATTGAGAATTTGTTCATAAAATCTTTGTAGAGAGCGGGCCCCGTTTATGTAATTTTTCGTACATTTTTACTAGTTTTTTTCCCATTTTAATAATAATAATTTTTTTTTCTTTTACCAATTTTAGGATTTTTTCCTTAAAATATACTTTATAAATATAAAAATCACAAAAAGATCTCCATATTTCCTTTTTTTCAAAAAAAAGTTGTCGCAAGTAGTCGGATACCTTAAGGGCCTTAGCAGATGAAGAAAAAGCGGAATTTCCTGACGCAGCAGATGTGATTTGTAATGATAGTTATATGGATGATATTCTTTCTGGAGAGTCTACATTAGAGGGTGCTAAAAAACTCCAAACCAGATTATCTCAACTATTACAGAGAGGGGTTTTGAGCTACACAAATGGGTGTCAAATAGCCCAGAACTGTTGAAAGATTTATCTGTATCTTCCTCTGTGTTTGATAAGGAATTTCAGGATGCTCCAGTGAAAACATTAGGTATGCTATGGGATCCAAAGGTGGATTGTCTCAAATACAAAGTAAAGATTAGTGACAAAGTCAACTTCTCAAAAAGAGACGTGCTTTCAAAAATTGCAAGGCTCTATGACCCTTTGGGCCTGATAGGACCCATTGTTACGAAGGCTAAGACAGTGCTTCTCAAACTTTCAATACTGGCGCCCCCCTTTTCAATCACTATTTTTATCGCGCCCCCCTTATACATAATAATTTTCTGAATGCAATAATAATGAACTTTTACGATAAAGCAACAATATTTATTATAAACCGTACAAATTCATGACATAAGTATTAAATTTTGTATATGTTACTTTTAAGCAAAAAAAAGTTAAGTAATAGGATAATTACTAAGTTATTTTTCCTTTCCCTGATTTTTAAATTGGAACATTCTACAAAATGCGGTGGTTGCTTAGAAGACAAAATATAGATATCAGCTAAATATAGAAAATGATCTCAGAGGGTCAATTTCTTATCTTAAAACTCCTTTCAAACACTTTGCTCTGTAAGACAAGCCCATGGAAGTAGCTAATAATTATTAAACTTGTTCTTAATTTAGTATTAATTAATTAGTCATAAAATACTCTGTGCACCACTCATACATTAAAAGCAGTGTTTCTCAAACTTTTAATACTGGCGACCCAATTTTCAATCATAATTTTTGTCTCGCCCCCCTGTACAACAATAATGTATTTACTGCAATAAAAATGCACTTTGAGAGAGAGACGCTAAAATTACAAAACGATCTTAATTATAAACCGTACAAATTAATACGATAAGTATATTAAATTCTGTGTATATGTAACTTTTAAGTAATATATATATTTCAAGAAAATTACTTAAAATATATATTACTTAGAATTATGTTATTTTTCTTTCTCTAATTTTTAAATTGGAACAGATCGCAAAATGATGTATTTAATTAAAGATTTATTTCCTTTAGCATATTCATTTCTCAAAGTACAAATGTCATTAGAAAAATTGTCTAGTCAATGTCGCTCTCTATCATATCCATCACATCTGGCATTATAGGGTACGTTTGCGTGAGTCTGGGCAACCTATCGGACGTCTGCGCAAAACATGTAAAAATGCTTTTCCTCGTACAATTCCAGTCAGTTTTGGTCGACTCGATACTCCTATAGCTACCGAATCTAGCTTGAATGTACATTTTTTTTTAATTTCCACGTTAATTGTAATACACGGTAATTAAGTATTTACGGCAGTAGATTAAAACAATATCATACATATATTTTTAAGTCGTAAGCAAACATTCGACCATAATAAAGAATCAACAAGTACACAGACGAACGAGCATGGTTCCGAAATTGAAATCAAGGCGATCTTCTCAAAAATACTTAAATTTTGGATTTACCACTACTGAAGTAAATGATGGAAAAAAAAGCCCCAGCTCGATATGTGTTAAAACTTACAAATTTGTAGAACAACATGTGAAAGTTGTTTTTAAAACATGTAAAATCATTTAGCTATGTTGGCAAAGAATTTTAAAAAGTATTTTCTGGATGAGGACAGCTTGGTAGCAAGTTACGAGTGGATTAGGGATCTATTTCAAGATACTCCAGAAGGGCTCTCAACTTCCGAAGAAGAAATCTTCATATATTTCACATCCAGTGAAAAATTAAAAGGCAATTTTGTAATAAATCGCTCTTTGAATTTGGGGTAGAGGTGGATAAGGAATTATCTGTACTGAAAACAAAAGCACTTCGTATACTATTACCATTTTCAACATCCTACCTTTTTCAAACCGGATTTTCTGCTGTGGATGCTTTGAAAACAAAATATAGATCTCAGTTAAATATAGAAAAATAACTCTTTAAGTGTCAATTTCTGACATTAAACTTTTTTTTTGAAAAACTTTCCTCTACAAGACAAGCCCGTGGAAGTCCCTAATAATTATTAACCTTGTTCTTAATTTAGTAATAAGATAGATTGATTGAATATTAAGGTCGCACTGTTCAGCTGCACGAGGGCTTTTGACGACGGACCACGTAATTTTGAACCATGGTCAAGTGACACGATTGACACCTGAGCTGGCACCCCTCTCTCCTAACTACCACACCACACCAACGGGAAAACGTTTCAACTCTCAACAGATTTAACGTGCATCGCTGCCCTAAACGGCGGGTCTTTAGTGGTACTGGGCTCGAACTCGTGACAAGGCAAGCCACGATCCGATACCTATACCACTCGGCTACCGCGGCCAAATTCAGTAATAAGAAATTATTTATAAAATACCTTCTTCAGCACTGATACATCAAACGTATACTGGCTGAAACACCGACTCTTCGCACGATTTCATTTTTTAAAAAATAAAACATTATTCTTGATATAATAGCTGAACTGTAAGGAGAGTAAAACTGCGTGCACGACATTGTATGGAAAAATGTAAAATGATTTTTTTTAGATAAATACTATAATTGTAAATAACTGTTTAAAAGAACTGTAATTTTAAACCTCACACAATTAGCATTTAGAATTAATGTTAAATTATGAAAAAAAAAAAAATATAAAATTCCGATGAAGAATAATTGTGTTACTTTTTAACATTTAAAACGAAGACTTCAAAATGTTTTAACCCGGTAGCAGGCGCGTACTCGATACTAACATTAATGGTAGTGCGGGGGGACTCAGTCACCCCAATCATTTGTTTAGAATTATTTTTACTGTACACGATACAAATCGGAATTCTAGTGAATATTTTAATTTATAGAAAGTATACTTACCTTCTTTCAAGGACTATTCAATTCTTTGATGATTTGAGAAAAAATCCAATAAAACTGAACTAAAATTATTCAAAAGTACAAGATCATAATAAAGGACGCAAATCAGACACTTTTCAATTATCCTACAGAAATGTTAAACCAATCAATTATTTTCCAAATATCGCAAAACTCAATTATTTACAAATTCCCTAAGCGAAAAGCAAACGCATAAAAGATGGGAGGGAACTAATATTGATAATAACCATACCATAAGATTGAAGGTTAATCAAATGATTAGCAAACGTTCTATGCAGCCTGGCTGAAAAGTGAATCATGACTTCCTTTTCTTTTTCTACAACTAATGTACAATAATAATTTCAATAATAATTACAGTGGTGAATTGTTTATCTTCTTAGAATTTTTCTCAGGGTCTGGGTTTCGTTTTTTCTTTTAACGAGTATTATTTTGTGTTAAAACGTAATAAAAAAATCTCTCATTGAGGAAATACAGCAAATAAAACAAAATGTTTTTTTTTACTTTAATTTGGTTTTGGGATCAAAGATAGCTATTTGATGACGGAAAAAAGCCAGATAATAAACATAAATTATGTCAGTGTTGTTGTGTGTATTTTTTTTTAATTATGGAAGAAAGCATTTTGTTTTACTTCTCTTTCCGGGTATTTTTTTTTTAAAAAATCTTTTAATTTTCGATACGCTCGCGCCCCCCTTGTAGGGTCATCGCGCCTCCCCAGGGGGGCGCGCCCCACACTTTGAGAAACACTGGGCTAAGATATTCATCCAAGAACTTTGGAAAATAAAATTAGATTGGAGTGAACAGCTACCACCAGTTGCAATGGAAGAGTGGATGAACTTCTACCAAAAATTAGCGAAAGTAAATAACTTCAAAATCCAAAGGTGCATTCTACTTCCTGCAACAATACGGATTGAAATACATGGCTTTTCCGATGCATCAGAACGTGCCTATGCTGCTGTTGTCTACATAAAATGTTTCAACGAATCTGGACAATCTCAAACTAGATTATTATGCAGCAAGTCCAGAGTGGCTCCCTTGAAAACACTCACCATACCGAGGTTAGAACTGTCTGCAGCTTTACTACTATCGAGATTAGTCAAAAGAGTTGTGCCAATTCTACAATTATCTATTCATAAAATTTGGATGTGGACGGACTCAACGATTGCTTTAGCGTGGATAAAGACTGAACCTCATAAACTCAAAACATTTGTCAGCAACAGGGGGGCGGAGATCCAAGCACTTTCAAAGGACTATAATTGGAAACATGTTAGCTCCAAGAACAATCCTGCCGACTTAATTTCTAGAGGCTGCAATGTGGATGAACTTTTAAAGAACGAAATGTGGTTCTCGGGTCCAGATTTACAAACTGACGAATACGAGGACAATCAACTTCTTCCTGATCCTTCCTACAGAGATGAACTAAAATGTGCCGTGACTCTTTCAATGACTGAGTGTTCTTCAAATTTTTATGATGAACTCTTTAATGTTACAAATAATTTCATAAAATTAATTAGAATTTTTAGCTTTATTTTTAGGTTCATTAATAACATCAAAGCTAAGGAGTCTTGTAATAAGGAGAAATATCTAACTGCAGATGAAGTAAAGAGGAGTACGGAATTTTTAGCTAAAATAGCACAATTAAGTGAGTTTAAAGCAGAAATCGATGCCTTGAAAAAAGGTAAAGGTGTTTCAAAAACAAGTAAGTTAAAGGCTTTAGATCCTTTCTTAGATGAGAATTCTTTACTCAGATTTGGTGGAAGGCTTTGTAATGCTGATTTACCATTTGAAGCAAAATATCAAATAATTATACCTAGTAAACATAAATTTACTAAATTACTTCTTGAGCATATGCATAAGAAGTTTTCATATTGGTGCTCAGGGTTTAGTACATCAAATTAGAATGCAGATTTGGCCCATTAATGGCAAGGGTATTGCACGAAAAACAGTTCATGATTGCATTGCATGCTTTAGACAGAAGTCTACTGGGGTAGATCAATTAATGGGAAATTTACCATCAGAGAGAGTAACTCCAAGTGCACCATTTTTAAACTCTGGGGTGGATTTTTGCGGACCTTTTCAAATAAAATTTAAAAAATCAAAGAAAGGGTATATTTTCAAAAGTTTATGTTGCGATTTTTGTATGCTTGGCTACAAAGGCTATTCATTTAGAGGCAGTGACTGATTTAACAACTGAGGCATTTATTGCAGCTTTGAAGAGGCTATGTGCCCGTAGAGGCCGCATTTCTACATTAATGTCCGATAACGCAACTAATTTTAAAGGCGCAGCTGCAGAATTAAATCGTTTCATAAAATTAATTTGTAACAAAAACGAGACATTAGCAAATTATTTTGCTTCAGAAGCTATCAGTGGAAATTTATCCCACCTCGTTCTCCTAATTTCGGGGTTTGTGGGAGGCAGGGGTAAAATCATTCAAACACCATCTCTATAGAACTTTAGTTAATAATAAAATAACTTTCGAAGAATTCGAGACAATAATAATTCAAATTGAAGGTATACTTAATTCACGTCCATTAGTACCATTGTCAGATAATATCAATGAATATGAAGTTTTAACTCCTGGACACTTTATAATTGGTCGACCTATCAGTGCAATACCTGAGCCCGCAATTTTAGATATTTCAGATAATAGACTATCTAGGTGGCAGTATACAACAAAGTGTGTACAAACTATTTGGAAACGCTGGAAAAATGATTATCTTAATCATTTACAGCAGAGAAACAAGTGGCAGTTCGAGAAAAATAATGTTGCCGTAGGGTGTTTAGTGCTTTTAAAGGAAAATGATTTGCCTCCCTGCAAATGGACAATGGCAAGAATCTTGGAGGTTATTTATGGAACTGACGGTAAGGTCAGAGTCGTTAAACTAAAAACTGCCACGGGGGTTCTCACGTTGTATCTCAAAAATATGTATCTTACCAATAGAAAATAATAATATAAATTAAATTGTAATGTGAAGTATATTATATTCTTAGAATATTGTATTTTTCTATTTTTGAATATTGTATTTTTTTTTCTTATTTTAGAATGTTGAATTTATTTGTATTTAATTCATTTAGGCATTTGTAAACTGTATATAGCAAATTGCATTTTTTAAATATATTTTTTGAAATATTGTATATTTCAACGCCGGGCGGAATGTTACGTCATCAGCGCACTGTAGCGCCATCTGTAAAAAATTTGAAAAAGTAGACATTGTCTAGCTGTACCCCAACAAAAGCGGGTGCACGAATAAAGTAGGCTTAGCGTTGCGAAAAAGACTGATTTTATTCTTTAACCAGTTTTACAGTCCACACAAATATTGACGAAACAGTATGCATGTTGTGCACTAGAGAATAAGAGAAAACAATATATTTATCTTTTTTATGGTTGTTTTTCTTTGTGATCTATGCAAAATTTTTGAAAAATTTTCTTTTTGTGCACTTTTTGACCCCTAATTTTGTGATAAATTGAAATTATTCAATGATGATAGAGCAAAACATAGGTAAACGCTTTCAGAATAAAACTCAAATAGCTTTTTTTATCTTATGCATTAGAATTTATTTTACAGTGTTTGCCGCGATGTGCAAAAATGCCTAATTTTAATCTAAAATTGTCCATTTTCTTACAAAAATATATTTAAAATTTTTCTTTGTTATTTTTATAAGTTTTCAGTTATAATCAAACAAAAAATGAGTTTAAAAATGAACTTTCAGCATTATTTCAAAAAATGTTTCCACAACTAGTCAGGCACCTTAAAATAGGCTTCTATGGGGGGAGTTACCAGGGTGTATTGATAAAAAAATTTCCCGTTTTCGAATTAGTAAAGGTACAATATTGAAATTTGGTATGCATGTTTCTTTTGTTGAATTGAAATCCGCTAAGAATGGGTCAAAGGGGGGTTAAAGGGCTTTGATAAAATATTTTACGTCTCGAGACTGTTAGTTTTAGACTTTTAATTTATCAAGCTAATTTATTTTGTTGAGAAGAAATCTTCTTTGGGATGGGGAGCAAAGCAGATAAAAGATAATTTCAGTTCAGTTCATTATTCAGAAGTTATAAGAATGTTTTTTAACACAATTAAATTCTTTAATTCTAGGTCTTTGATACATTTATTTATTCGTTTGTTAACATTATATATTCATACAACATCATGAAATATTCAGCGAAGTGGGCGGATAACTGCTAGGTCTCATAAAAGTTTACAACGTGTGATCATGCTTTCCATCACTTGATAAACCCCACACAAATTCAAGAAATAGTCATTCCTCCTGTAGAGGAACTGTGAGAGCAAAGACGGAGTCAACACAGGTTCTATAGCACATATTACCAGGAAGTCTCAGGTTTTGTGCGATAATGAAATAAAGCACAGATTTTACAAATAATTTTATCCCGATATAATGCGAGTAAATTAAAAGACAAATCGATATCTGTGAATAAATTACATTGTACATCCATTAAGGTAAGATTATTTAAATGATGTAAAGAATTATCTTCCAACACGCTGTTTTGATTGATAAAAGGAGGGATGAGGAGGGCAGGAAACGGTTGAATGTGAAGAAACGGGGTGAACAAGATGTCTGCGGTAGAATTCTAAATATATTGGCAGTAGGTCGGTGCGATACTCTGACCAATTCCCGTCAACACCATGATGCTCCCACCTCTTAATACGAGATGCGCTATGATACTTTGAGGATAATTCTTTTATATTTTTCAGGCCCTTACATGTTTCTCATTTAGCTCCATGGCAAATGTCATCTCCTCCGTGATTTTAAAATTAGCCCAGTCACATACAGTCCAGTTCACATGGTACCAACACCACTTTCATCATACTCCTCTGGACTGGATGCATAAAGGAACACAAACCCGCGGTACCTAGCGTACAGTCTATTTAGGTGTAGCTTTTGGTGCGTAGTAACGGCAAATATCGTTTTACCACTGAGCGTTGCAAACATACATACATACCACACGTGTGAAGGTCACTCCGATTGCGATCGGTTACAACAGCAATATATTGATCTTCCATGAGGGTAGTAACCCTCTGAAGACCAGATGTAGGTTTTCGGACAGCTATTTGGTATGTTTGGAATTATTTTTATAACCGCGAAAAGACGGAATGATGAACGTCAAAGGAAAGTGCAATATTTGTAAGTGATAGTCCTGCTTCAGGATTTTCCAAAGAACTCCAGGATTCATTACCAAACAATCGTGTTACGGAAGCCACTGAAAAACGCCTGTCTTGAAAACTAATCGTGCTATCTAAACACTTTTAATCAACACTTACATGCAACTCCTCTTTCAAAATGCTGGCTTCTTAAACGACTGTTTTTCTTTGTGTATTCCTCTACATAAAACATGGATTAGCTGTTGCATATGTCCGCCTACCACTATAGCGAGTTGCAAAATATGAAATTCAAATTGGGTTTCCAAAATTAACATTTTCCTATACTTTTGTACTTTCGGCAGTGACTGTAAACGTAGTGTTACGAAGGAAAACTATATATAGGTGCCTAAATAATTTACTTGAAAAACACTTAGGTAATTTGCACGAAAAAAAATGCTGAAGAAACAAAACAAAACAAAATTTTAAGAGAAAAATTAACATTAAACAACACTGGGCTGGTTGTCTTTTTGCGATCCTCATTTTTTGGTTTAAAAAGGTTTTTTTCAATATTGATATACTGTTCGAATTAATTGGGATAAATGGGGTAAAGAACTTTTTTTTCAAAAACCCTAGCTTTTAATCATTACATACCTTAAGGAGGTTCACTCATATGATGGCCTGTTTTTTAAGCATTTTTAGGAAATTACTTTAGATGACCAGTAAAATGATAGAACTTTACATTCTTTATCATTGATTCATATATATATATATATATATATATATATATATTAAGAGTATGTATATAAACTTTTAGCCAAAAATATCCAATAGAATGTGAGTTATAGCTCTCTGAACACACTCGCCTCGAAAAAATGGGTACTCATTTCCTCCACGATTCTAGCTGATTTGCTTATCTAATAAAAAATAACTAACGGCGTTTTAATCTATAAGCTTAAATGCACCAAATGAACTATATTTAATGAAAAATATTAAAAATTGGAATTTTGGTAGACCTCCGAAGAAAAAGTTTCGAATTTCATGTTGTTTTCTTTTTTGTTATAAAAAAAAAAATTGTTTGAATTTCGGAATGATCGTAGATCCTTTGGGGCGTATATTTATGCTGAGTCTACCCTATAAATTTGAAGTAATTCGGTCAAACCGGTCTTGAAATATGACGGAGGAAATCTTGAAAAGCACAGTTTTGAGAAAAACGTGTTTTTTAAGTTTCAAGTCCGATTAAAACAATGAAAATCTTAACTTAGTGCTACGAACAGCTGCTCTTTTAACACCTGTTTCTTTATAATGACTTTAAGTTTTAAGAAATAACTTTAGCACCATATTCTAAAAATGCTAAGGAAGCAATTTATGAAAAAAAAATGTGTTTTGAACCCATCACGTGGGTGAACCCCTTAAATAGACAGAAAAACATATATATTAGTGCGAAGTATCCTTTTGAAGTACAACCTCTTCAACTGGTGCAGCGCACATGTTCTTAACTTCGTTAACCACATTTGTGAAACCACACTTGTATAGCACTTTTTATGATTTGTTCTGTTGCCGTACAACTCATCTTAACTGAACTATTATTGTGAATATGTAATACATTTTCAATAGGATATAGATCCGATGAATTACGAAGCCAATGAAGCACTTTTATTTTATTTTATCGCATAAAAGTCTGGACGAATATCGAATTGGGACAAGTAGCCAAATCATGTTGAAATGTTCCATCAAATGTTTTTCTCAATGAAACAATTCTACTTCGTAATATTTCTATGTATTTGGCATAATTCATCATGCCTTTAAAAGGAACAAAGCTTCCAGTGCCATTTGTTATGAAAAAACCCTAAAACATCTGTTTAGAAGGAAGTTTTGCAATCTGTTGGATATGATCTGGCAGCAGAGTTTCAACTTCAGTTCGTCTAACTACACTTCTTTTGTATCCCAGCACAAATACATGCGTTTCATCACTGAAAATCACCTCCATCCAGTTGTTAATAGTCCAGGATCGGGATTTCTGGCCCATGCTAAACGCCTTTATTGTTGTTTATTTAGAAATTGTTTTTCCTCGTTTTTGATGTCTTACGGCTAACTTCCAGAATAATTTTTTATAGAGTTGAGGCATTCACTTCAACAGCTCAATCCAATAAATCCCTTCAAAGGTCTGTAGTTTGTAGCGAGCATTATTATGACACCGGATGATGACGTCAGAGACACCAAGAGTGGATAGTGTTAATGCCATAGATAGTAGGGGAAAAGGGTTTCCTAGAATCCATTTCCCCTACGTTTCGAGATAGACTCCTCTAAAAAAGGATGCGCGAGGACCATTTTAGGGTCCCGGCAGGAATCAGAGAGCAGAAACGTGCCCTGAGTGTAAGATGGCGATTTAGATGTTCTTGTTAATAAAATTATATATTTATATCTCTAGACTGATTGTGTGTTCTCGTATCCAATACGTCACATCTTGTGTTACTTTGATTTATTTTGCTACTTCGTAGGAGAATTTTATCATTTTTTGGAGTAATTTTCCATTTAAGCCCACATCTTCCTTTTCTGTTTGGAGACGATCATCAGAATCTTGAAATACTTGATTTGCCCACAGCAACTACCATAGATAGATCTCTCACATCCATAGAAGAGTGTTCATTAAGAGCGATTACTTTAGAACGCTTCCTCAGAGTAACATCCAACTCTGAACTAGCAAAAGTATCACGTATTCCGCGGAAAGCAAAATTATAACCACCAGCTATCATACTGAATGGCTCACAACTGAATAATTATTGTACTTAAACCAAATAAACGGGTAAATTATAGTGAATGTCGATCCGTCACATTATTTCTGGGCAGTTATAAAATGTTTGAGGTGGTTCGGGACATAACTGGTAATCACATACCAATTCAGACAGGAAAAAAAATTGTCGCAATTTTGTCCAAAAGTATAGTATATATTTTATTAATACTTTTTATGTTTTTTTAATCTGAATTCATTAACTTATTCAAAAGAAAGATATGATTTAATTTTTTAAAAACTTTTTATTTCTGAGAAAAGCATAGAAGCAGAATACAAGAATATATATAAATATATAAATAAATAATATCACTTTTATATATTTTAAGATTATATAAAAGCCAAAATTTAGCTATATATTTTTAAGCATTTTTTTCTTTGATAGAACAAAAGTTTTCATTTCAAAGAAGCCTAATTATTTGATTCGTTTATAGCTTTATAAGGATTAAATCAACAGTAATCCATGCAGAATAAATTTTTCATGCCATAAAGTTCCAAACTGTTTTACTTCCCATATACCATTGCCTACAAAATATCAACACATATTCAAGAGAGTAAAACCATTCCAAATCAGGCACTGTAAGGGGCTGTATATTTATTTTTACAAACGATCTTGTTATGAAGCATTTTTATTGAGAAATGAACAGAAAACATTGAACAAATAAATACATTGTTATGTTCTGCATTAATTTAAAACAGTATTTCTCAAACCTATGTGAGGAAATGTACTAAAGTACATACAATACTGAATTATGAACCTCCCTTCCCCTCCAAATGTTATACAACTTATAAAAATACATGCAAGATTAATTTGTTTTTATCAATTTTCTATATGACCCGGTGACGCTTTACTGTGGCTTTGTTGTAATACGATAATTTAATATTAGTCTAAGCTATTTAATGCAATCAAATTAATATTCGCTTATATTTTCGGAAAGTTGGAATCAAGTATAGAACAAATTAATGTTTTTCATTTTTCATTTTATTCATCTCGTACTTGATTATAGTATAATGCAGGAATAACTTCCGATGTTGTTATGTAACAAATGAATATTTAATTTCATAAATGAGGTGAATAACGATGGTTTTTAGCAATTTTCAAATTTTTTTTATCATTTTAAATCAGAACATCGTGACACGTAATTATTATATTTAAAGATATATTATTTTTCTCTATTTATTAAAAACAAATAAACAATTCGTCAAATGCTGCTGTTTTGTTTGTTTAAAATTCATTATGTTGAAAGAACCAATAACAGACAATAAGCTGTTAGATAAGGAATGCCCTTCAGCACACAAAAAAATATTAAGTAATCCATGATTTTCTTTGAATTAAAACTAGTAAAAAGTGACAGCTCAATAATGTGAATATTAAATAAAAAGATTTTGAAAAGTCTTTTTTTTTCTTTTTCATTTTAAACTCCTTTACAATGCATACCAATTCTTGCTTAGTGATAAAGGGTGTTTTTTTAGAGGTATAGAAGTTTAAATTGCAATAAAACAACGATGCATTATTCAATTGACATGAATTTTTTTATTTGAAAGATAATCTTTTGGCATTACATTTTAAATATGATTTCTGGCATATGACTGCCACGGCTGGCTCGGATGGAGTCCAATCTGGACGTCGAATTTTCGATGATTTTTTCTAACATTTGTGGCCGTATATCGGCAATAACATGGCGAATGTTGTCTTCCAAAGGGTCAAGCGTTTGTGGCTTATCCGCATAGACCAATGACTTTACATAGACCCACAGAAAATAGTCTAGCGGTGTTAAATCACAAGATCTTGGAGGCCAATTCACAGGTCCAAAACGTGAAATTAGGCGGTCACCAAACGTGTCTTTCAATAAATCGATTGTGGCACGAGCTGTGTGACATGTTGCGCCGTCTTGTTGGAACCACAGCTCCTGGACATCATGATTGTTCAATTCAGGAATGAAAAAGTTAGTAATCATGGCTCTATACCGATCACCATTGACTGTAACGTTGTGGCCTTCATCGTTTTTGAAGAAGGATTCCACCAGCCCATAAAGCGCACCAAACAGTCAGTTTTTCTGGATGTAACGGTGTTTCGACATACACTTGCGGATTAGCTTCACTCCAAATGCGGCAGTTTTGTTTGTTGACGTAGCCATTCAACCAGAAGTGTGCTTCATCGCTACACAAAATTCACTTATGAAAATCGACCATTATTTTCGAAATAAACTTGCACAATTTGAAAGCGTTGTTCAGGCGTGAGTCTATTCATGATGAATTGCCAAACCAAACTGAGAATAAATCACTTGACAGCTGTTAAATCGGTCGCCATCTTGGAAAGTAATGCCAACTTAAACTTCTATACCTGAAAAAAAAACACTCTGTATATCCACATGACGTTACAATGAGATTTTGCTCTATACTTAGCATGTATCCAATAGTGGTGTGACGGGCTCATCGCGTTTTCTACTAAACACTTTTGTGTTCTTTGTGGCTGAAAAGGGCAAATTCTTTCCAACCAAATCCAGAAGCGAAGCGTCAGTATGCAAATTAGGAACCTTTTAAATAGCAGAAGTTTAACGAAAGCGTACGACCTATTGGGAAGTGATTATGCTAGTCCGAGTTTAAGCGTGTAAACTGAAGACAGAGAAGTAAGCCATTATTCAAGTGTGAAGCTATCTGTGACAGAACGATCAAGTCAAGGTGGATACTATTCCACGCGAGATCAAGAAAAGATATTTAGGATCTGAGAGGATTGTTATTAACCTAGAGATTAAGGTAGGATAATTATGTTATCTATTAGGAATTGTGTATAGGTGGAGATTAGGAATAGGCGGGAATATAGTGATAGAAGTCGAGCTTATTTGGTAAGATGTATTTTGTGTTTTCTCCTCAGATCCTCTAAGTTTAAATATAACTATTTTCTTTGTATAGTGTTTAAGTTAAGATCTTAATAAAGACATTTTAAGACCATGGCAATGCCTGGTTCTTCATTCACTCCCACACCTCTAGGTCACGAAGATAACTTAGAAGTAAGGCATCACCCACGGGCGAATACCTTACTGTGTGCCCAAAAGGTTAATTGATAAAAACTATCATTAATTGTTCTACAAGGGAAAATTCTTCTTAATTTTATAGATTCACAAAATAAACTTTTCATTCATTTATTCTCGTGTACATCAAATAATCCACTAAATGATCACTTAATGTCTTACCCAGGAGACGGGTTGGCCAAAAATGGTGACAGGAGTTAAACCAACGGGCAGATGGGTTCTTCTCATGAACATTAGGCAGGCACTTTTTGAAGCATTAACTTTAATTTTCCAGTCCGTGAGCCATAGTTCAAGCAGGGATATGTAGTGTTGCAGATTAGAGATCACAACGGAAAATCTCTTATTCTGTGTGATAATTGCAGTATCATCAGCAAACATTGCTAAATGAGATAGATTAGTTTGCGGAATGTCATTTACGTACAAGGTGAACACAACTGTTAGGAAGTGTCGTATTCTATAGTTTTGATCCAGTGAAATAACTTTCACAATACACGAGGTCTGCGAGTTGGTCAAATATGCCAGCACACCATTTCACTTGAAACGATTTCAAACATTTTCTGCAGTAAGTTTTTCGAATGATATTGCGTTTCCTCTTGGGATTTTCCAAAAATGAAGGTATAGCGAACCCTTTGTTGCAAAATAGGCATCTGTGCGGCCAATCCTGAGAATGATAGTAGGAATGATATAATAATTTGGTTGAATCCCGAAATGTTTTATCGCGAAATGTTTTTTACGGTTCGATGGGGGAGTCGGTTGAACTTCTCTTTGTCACCATGGATATCGATTTATATACTTTCTCGCACTTAACACACTTAAAATACGATTCTGGCGAAACAATATACGCTATCACTTTGCTATACAATTTAACTTTGCAACTTAAACCATAATAACAGCAGTCTTCTTCAATGGGATGGACGTTGGATTCTGCCATTTTTTTGCCAACACAATAAAAAAAAACTTTTTACAAAGAATTATCCTCTTAGAGAAATAGTGTACTTCCAAATATGGAAATACATATGACGAATATAAGTCGAGTTGCAATGCTGCATGAGAAAATAACGGTCTTGCCAATTTCTGCTAGGTACATATCAAAAGTGATTTTCAAATAACATTCATGAAACCGCGATGGCCGAATGGTCATAGTTTCGAGCTTGCGGTTAAAAATTCCATACACATTCGGGTGATTCGGCTCAGATGACGTCGTCGTCACTGCGCCTTGATTTAAAATTACGTGCTGTCTTGTCAATAATCTTCGTTTTTTCTTTTTAATGTGCAAAGTTTATCATTTGTTGTAGCGCAAATAATTTCTTAGGCATTTAAGCTTTATTTTTCAGATATACTACGATCGTTTATATAATTATCTTATTCAATATAATTATATATTGATATTTGAAAAAGGGTTTAGAAACAACGGGATAGGATGGAATAATACGAATTTTGTATTTTGAGGAACAGCAACACGGATCTCATGCCCTAGAAATTCCACTTTTCGTGCTTCTTTTGAAATACTTAGACGCAGGACACTATATTCACGAGGATATGGCATCCTATAAAAGAAACTCAAGGATGATGATAAAGTTAAATGTATCCTTTAAGATGCCTTCAGAGAGGGATTCATGCTTTAATTTTTACGATAAAAATATTTTAAAAAAGAAAGCGCCCTCTGAATTCCTTATGAATTTAAAATCAACTAGAAACAATAACACAGGTCTGCGATAAAAAAATTGTTGTATATTTAACTAGTGGGTTTAACTATATTTTTTGTGATGATTACGGGAAAAATAGTGAAAAAATTCCATCACCCTTAGATAAGTCACAAATTTCATCTGAAATTTTCTTATTTTCAGGGGGTTTCAGGTCCAGTATGCGTACGATTTTTCAATATTATAGTCTATATAATTGGTGAATTTAGTCTGAATTATGGATTTTTTATGGTGAATAGGTTACTAAACAATGTATGGTATTTATAAACACAGTTTTATTCTATTTATTTGCTATGACAATGAATCTAAACTCGGAATACTAATCCTACTGGTTGCTAGACGTCGTACGCCGTGACCTTGGTTGCAGTCAGTGACTCAGTGTGGAGCTAGCCACTGTGGTGTAAACATCAAACTGTTTTGTGCTACGGTATTTAAAAGAAATGGCTACTAGAGGATGTGTTAATTCTCCTAACTGTTTCTGTTATATTTGTGGCCTTATACCGTCAAGAAGAACAAAGGGATATTTCTAATTTTGTTCAGAAGGTGTATTTTGAATACTTTGGTATTAAATTAGGGGACCAAGATAAATCTTGGGCGCCCCATGTAGTGTGTTCTGTGTGTGTTGAAGACTGAGACAATGGTTTAAAGGTAAGAAGAAGTCATTTCGTTTTGCAGTACGCATGATTTGGAGAGAGCCTAAAAATCACAGTGATGACTGTTATTTTTGTTCTTGTTCAGTGCAAGGTTTTAATTTAAAAAACAGGAAGGACATTTCATACCCAACCATCATACTTTCGGCTATTCGCCCTGTACCTCATGGACCTGACTTGCCTATTCCTTCACCTCCGGATACCCTGGACAATATTTTAGACGATTTAGACCAAATATCACATATTAGCAGCCACAGTGATGATAGCTACGATCCAGGTACAAATGACCCTGAACTTTTCTCTCAATCAGATTTGAACGACTTAGTACGAGATCTGGGCCTCCCAAAGGACACAAAGGAAGTTTTAGGGTCTAGACTTAAAGAAAGACATTTGTTAAACTCCAGTGTTTCATTTTCTTGGTACCGATTTAGAGAAAAGGAATTTGTCTCTTTTTTTACGCAAGAGGGGGACCTAGTTTTCTACAACAATGTACCTGTAATTTAGGAAATGTTCAAAATTATGTATGAACCAGAGGAATGGAGACTTTAATCAATTCGTCAAAAAGAAGTTTGAAAGCTGTACTTCTTCACAATGGTAACCGATATGCTTCTGTGCCTGTTGGACACTCAGTCCATTTGAAAGAATGCTACGAAAATCTTGAGTTTATTCTTAATAAACTCAGCTACTCTGATCATAAATGGACCATTTGTGGTGAATTGAAAGTTATTTCTATGTTACTAGGTGGTTACACAAAGTTTCCATGTTTCCTCTGTGAATGGGATTGCCGTGACAGGAAACAACACTACGTAAAGCAGACGTGGCCAATCAGAAAGACTCTTATTCCTGGAGTTAAAAATGTTGAAGGACAAAGTTTAGTAGATCCTAAGAAGATCTTGTTTCCACCACTTCATATAAAATTGGGGCTAATGAAACAGTTTGTGAAAGCATTAGACAAAGAAGGAGAGTGTTTCAAGTATCTTTGTGAACAGTTTCCTGGTCTATCCGATGCTAAGCTGAAATCGGGCATCTTCACATAAGAAAACTTTTTAAAAATGAAACTTTTGTCACTAAAATGGAAATGAAAGAAAAAAATGCCTGAAATTAGTTTAAATTTGTTGTAACAGGCTTTCTTGGAAGCAAAAAAGATCCAAACTACAAAGCTTTGATTGTTGAATTGTTACAAAACTACAAAATATTGGGCTGCCACATGAGTGTCAAAGTCTATTTCCTCCACTCACATCTGGACTACTTTCCAGAAAATCTTTGGGCTGTAAGTGAGGAACAAGGAGAACGTTTCCATCAGGATATAAAGGAAATGGAGCGCAGATACCAAGGTCGTTGGAATGTCTACATGATGGCAGACTACTGTTGGATGTTAAAACGGGAAAATTCACAAGAACACAGCCGAAAAAGTACTAAAAGAAGCTTCTATGGGAACAGAAAACGTGTTTACAAAGACTTATAAGAGCATTTTCAACATATGTGTATCACTATTATTCTTATTTAAGCTATTTATCTTTGTTTTTCTTTCTTTTGGTTTATGTTAAAATAATAATAACAAATCCAAAATTTTCGTTTTTTTTTTGTACTTTTTTCAAATATTTTACCTTTTTTTGTAAGCAAGCCATACGTGATAGAAAAAACCTCATACCATTTTTTAAATCAGTGCAAATAATTAAATAAAAATCAGTTAATAAAATCAAAAAAATTTTAAAAGAAGTTTTTTTTGCAGACCTGTGTAATCTAAATGCTTGAAATTGAAAAATATTTGTTTTTTTCTTTTGAAAAAAAAAGAGAGAAACTAGATTCTTCTTTTATTAAGCAAATTTAATTCGAAAAGAAATGTTTCAAGCTTAATTTAAAAAGGAACAAAATACTTTGACACTTCATTATTCAGGAAAGTGAAAAAAAATTTTTTAAAAAAAATCACAATTATTACAGCCAAGGATGTTTGGTTTATCATATTCACATGAACTAGTAGTCAATATTGTCGCATTTCAAGCCTGAATGTGAATCTGTGTTAACTACTGACTTGTACTGGATCAGAAGCGGTCAATTTCTTATTTATTCAGTGAAAGAAAGAGGTTTTACAGTTCATTCTAAAAGAGGGAAAAGTACGTTGATTCTTTAATTATATAAGAGAAAGAAAGAAAATATAAGATACACAAGTTATATCTTATTTTTATCTTTTATATAAATTTATTAATTTATTATTTTACATAATTTATTATAATTTTATGTAAATTATTAATTTGTATAATTATTTTATACACCGTAAAATTCGGCGTAAGGCGGTCAACGGCGTATAACGCGCACCTACACTTTGAAACTGTATTTTTTAATTTTAAGGTATATTTGTCGCATAACACGCACTCCCTTTTCTGTGAAGAAACCTGAAATGTATGCGTGGAATGCTGTAATGTTTTGAAGTCATTTATTCGTGGTATTATCCCAAGATTTTGAAGAAACAACATACTTCTAGAACTACAACGCTTAAGTTCAAAAGAAATGTCATTTCTTTTAAATAAACAATATTTCGATGCATGTAAAACTTAATTTTTTTATGCTCATATATTTTTAAATTCATAAAGCTATCATTTTTATACCCGGTGTATAACGCGCACCCGTAAATTTCGATCTTATTTTTTGTGTTAAAAGTGCGCGTTATACGCGGAATTTGTTACGCTAATATATCTTCATGATGCATGAAGACTCGAATCCTAACTTTAAATGCTATAACATCCACGAAATCACGAATTTGACCTTTCAGGCGAGGTGGTTTGTAATATGTATTGGATATTATTCCTTTCCACCAACCTCACGAGAGGTGAAACTATAAATCTGTCGATTCCCAATCTTCCGAAATACGTTCGTTTGAGAACAAAACGGGTTGGTAGACAGATTAATACTTAAAGCAAGACATGAATACAGCACAGTAGACACCTAGGGCGAAAATATACATATAAAGCTAATTTATATGAATTTTTACTCTGATTATTTAAGATTCAATTAATGCTGTTCTCTTTAAGAATAAAATCAAAGAATACATTTTGAACTAAGTTATTAAGAAATGAATTATCTTCAATTAATCCTTTATGTTAAGGAATTGTGTTCAAGTTATTTATGAAATTTCCTTTAAACAATGGTCGCTGTACAAATCAAACATTTGCATTGATTCGCTTAAAACATGTCAGGTTTAGTACAAATTGCACAAAGAAACATCAATTGTTATCGAATTCCTAGAGTATTGTTTGTCCCAACGATTTGAATAGATAACGTTAAAAGGGCTCCATAACCAGAAGGCTTTCTTAGAAAATTTGAAAGCGAAAAATTAATACGTAGCAAAAGTAAAAGATAATAATTATCTTTTATTTATTATTATTCTTTTTTTAGTTCTTTTTTGGAAAATGGGATTACAAACAAGCAAGTACCCTCAAATCCCTTAGAGATGCAACCCAAATAAAAAATCATAATGAGTGAAGGATCTTAAATTTTCGATCTGCCTTCACATGTAGAATTTTTCAGTACATAAATGCATTTAAACGATGTGCTAAAATAAATTTCTGTCGCTTACAAATCAAAATTTAGTCAAATTATAGCATCAAATTCAAAGCAGGAATCCCAGAATTCTTTGCATCTATGTTTTAAGACTATATTCGGTAAAAGTACGAGAGCTTGAACTAAACGCGAAGCACATTTTCAGACTGAAAAAAAACCTCAATTTCCATGGGAATTTGCAATATTATAACTCATACCTATGTTAACAATATAGTGCTTTTAAAAATTCCAAATTATTCCATGAATATTTTTGTTTCGTTTTAATACGTGAAGGCATAGCCCATTTAACATTACGGTATAGGAGAAAAAATGCGAAACACATTTCAAACCAGAAAAAACGAGCCTTACAGTAGTTGTATGGAATGTGTAACATCTGACATGTTATCGTGGTAAATACGCTATAGTAACTTAAATCCTGAAAAAAATGAATCAAGTGTGATTGGAAATAATATTAATAAAATATTTTCTATTTGGAAATAATTATATCTTTAATGAAAATTGTATTTATTTAACACAAGGAGTAAAAAAATGCAATTTTTTTTTATCAAAAATATTTATTCTTGTTCGATTTAGGAAAGAATGGATGCAATAGACTTGAAAATGGACAAACAGTGATTTCGATGGCCATATATATTTCTCCGAATCAAACGGTGAAAAAAATTACAGATTTCCTGCATTTTGTACTTTTTCCATATACCGAAGATCGTTCTGCTCTTTTAAAAACGAACTATCACTCGAGCACATGATTGAATCGAGTGTGATTGAATCGAGTGTGATTGAATCGAGTGTGATTGAATTGAGTGTGATTGAATTGATTGAGATTGAATTGATTGAGATTGAATTGAGTGAGATTGAATTGAGTTTTGAATCGAGTATGTGTGGTTGGAAATAATTTTCTATCAAACAATAATATCTTTAATGACAATTTTATTTTGAAGAGTAATGAAATTTTTATCAAAATATTTGTTCTTGTTAAATTTGGGGGGAGAGTGGATGCAATAGACTTATGATAAGTAAAATATGACACATATACTTGTGATTTCAAAGTATTTAAAAACCGTTGAAAAACAGCGTCAATAACAGTATCACTGTTAGGTGTCGAAATATTTCGATTTGTATTCATTTCGAGCTTTTGTTCATCAGTCAAAACAGCTATAAGTGCCTCAACTTCTGGCAAACTGAAGTTAACGTTGAATTCACCTCTCAAAATCATGTGAATCGAGTGATAGTTTGTTTTTAAAAGAGCAGAACCATCTTCGGTATATGGTAAAAGTACAAAATGCAGAATATCAGTAATTTTTGGAACCATTTGATTCGGGGAAATGTATACGGCCACCAAAATCACTGTTTGTCTATTTTCAAATATGCATTCTACCGCACATACATATGTCCCCAATATCTTGACTAACAATACTCAGTTCACTTGTTTGACGGTAAATAATATCCATGTGAGGAGTCACAATATGTGAGTTGTTCTGTTTGCGATAGATCGCAACACCAGCTGCTCTGTGGCCCGGTCGTTTAAACTGTACGCAACAATCGAAGTTAGGTATCGAAAGACATTCATCATTACGTAACCACGTCTCGCCCGACACGAGTAACGTACAATTTTGTGAAATAACGTCGTCGAAATTAGTTTGGTAAATGTTTAAAAATTAGAAATATTAGAGAAAATCAAAATTCCTCGTGTAATTAATTAGTTTTTTTAGTCGAGAAAACTTTTTTCATCACAATTAAAAAAATTATATTAACAGCTACAGGAATTCACCTCAAAGTATGAAAAATATACGCACTAAAATATTTATTCGAATAATTCTATATTACTTACTCGTATTTTCTTAAGAATGTTGAAGTAAATATAACTGTTTAAGTAATTTTATCCTGAAAAAGATTTCGAATCTTTTGAAATGCCAACTTTTACAATATATAAAAAAAAACTTCTACTACATTTGGACCCTTTGCGAGAGTAGTAAAAAGACATCATCAAGCAAATTGGACCCCGACGCAAGAGTAGCAAAGGTATACCATTACGCGTGCTCATTGGTCAAATCAAATAGCACACGCTTACGCCACTTCCTGTAACGAATTTCCGTCCCTTTTCACAAAAATCACCCCGACAAATATTCGGTAATCGAGAGGAAAGATGTTCCACAACAAAAATGGATCAACTCGTTTAAAAATGAGATGTATGATAAAGGATAGTTAAGCTCTTTAAAGTACTCACTACTCTCTAAAGGATAGTGAAGCTCTTTAAAGTACTCACTACTCTAAAGGATAGTGAATCTCTTTTTAAAACACTCACTACTCTCTAAAGGATAGTGAAGCTCTTTAAAGTACTCACTACTCTCTAAAGGATAGTGAAGCTCTTTAAAGTACTCACTACTCTCTAAAGGATAGTGAAGCTCATATTATAATTAAATTTTAAAGTACTCACTACTCTCTAAAGGATAGTGAAGCTCTTTAAAGTACAATTAGTAAAAAATGATAAAAATCACTACTCTCTAAAGGATAGTGAAGCTCTTTAAAGTACTCACTACTCTCTAAAGGATAGTGAATCGCTTTAAAGTACTCACTACTCTCTAAAGGATAGTGAAGCCAGAATATCATATTAATTTTTCATTTCTTTTATATCTGAAAATATGTTCCGAATTCGGGTCCGATTCTTTAAGATTGACCGAAAATAGCCTTAAAAATCAACCACAAAAATTTTCATGCTGATTAAAATATCAACTAAGTGAAACAGGAAAAAATTATTGTTAATAAATACATATTATAATTAAATTCGTAAAAATGGCAAAATGATCAATTTATTTCAATTCATAAATTATTACAAATGTCTAATATAATAACTAACATTCAACAGAATATATGAGTCACTTTTCTTCGTAGTGAACACTAATCCAATATACTTGAAACATGTTTAAAAAATACGTAAATGATTGACTTAAAGTCTCTAGTCTCTAAAATTAAGTGATGTTCAATTAGTAAAAATGTAATTAAAATCATTGTGAGCTTACTAGTGAGAAAATTATATGCATAAAAACCAAAAGACAGAAATAAGCACTCTTGTATATATGTAAAAAAAAAAATCTGGTAAAATTCAGTTCCGAAATGTTCGAATGAATCTTTTTTATCAGCAACATTATTGAAGTCACTAATATCGCCACTATTTTCTTGTTGCGATTAAGATTTCTTATGAGAAGCAATTGAGTTGGTCAATTTCGATTTAACGACAATCCACAAATTCAGCTCTGGCATTTCCAACCGTATTTTAAGTTGTGACGAACGCGATAGGACTTCGAACCAAATAGAGGAAAATTTTTCCTTTAAAGCTTTTAAAGCATTCTGTGCACTGAAAAGTCTTGGTACTTTTATGTTTCCGCAACAGTGAAGCCTTTGCAAAGCATTTACTGCAAAATGAACATCTCACCGGCCATTCATCCAAATGCATGTATGAATGGTGCAACAGTGTGGTTGATGTTAAAAGCATTTTACCACAGACCTCGCAGAAATAAGTTTGCGTCTGGATTGATCTTCTGTTCTTTCTTAGATATCCCTCTTTAAACCACCCCCTCACAATTTAACATTACGCTATAGGATAAAAAATGCGAAACACATTTTATACCAGAAAAAATTAATCAACTCGGTTAAAAATCGGAAGTAGCATAAAAAGTGCTGCTCTCTAAAGGATAGTGAAGCCAGAATATCATATTAGGTTTTCATTTCTGTTATATCTGAAAAAATGTTCCAAATTCGGGTCCTATTCTTTGACATTAACCGAAAACAGCCTTAAATTGAGCTGTTCTATGTATCTTTTCTCAGAAAGTTAAATATAAAAACATCAAATTTTGTCTGTATATTAATTATTTTATATTAATACTGAAGTGAGATTTTTAAATATATTGTTTAGTTTTTCTAAAATCATGCAACGTAAAAGCATTACTATGTATTTTGGGAAAAATGTAATTTTTTGTTATGATATCTGGTCTCTAGCCAAATTTTTTGGGGATATCTCAGCGTTTCTCAAACTGTCAGGTGTGGCCCCCTTGAGGGGGCATGATAACTCTACAAAGGGGCGCAAGCATATTGAAAAATAAAAAAAAACTAAAGATTATTCAAAACATTATTAATTTACTGAAAGTAAGCAAACAAAATATTTTCTGACATAATAAAATATAAAATAAATAAAATACACATATAAAATACTGATATAATACACTTATAAAAGTGTTTTTACCGTACAATGTATTTTATTATTAATTTAATGATACTAAGTTAAGAACCAGTAACGCCATGGGCTTGTATTAACACTTATCTTGATGATTTGTGTGTGTACGGTTTATAATTAATTTCTTATCTGCCGATTAAAAGAAGTTACGCGGTTCGGTCCTCAATGCCACGATTTTCCACGTAGACGCAAGTATTGCAATGTTTTTTTGGGGGAGGGAGTAAATCCTTTTCAGACTGTCAAGGTCCTTTTATTGTATTCCAAAGCCTTAGGAATAATTTTATGGATAGCAGTGAACAGAAAAGATCGTACTTCGGAAAGGCGTATATATACGTCCAGAAGATTAATGCTTTTCATACGATGGTGGCACATAAGAGGTTAAAGTCGTACACACACACACACAACTGTAGCTTTAGTGTAGAAGTATAGTACTATTGAATTCAATACAATGTTATTGTATGGGGGGCGTGATGAAAATGATGATTGAATATTGGGTCGCGGGTATTGAAAGTTTGAGAAGCACTGGGATATCTCAAAAAATTTATTTCAGTATATATATTTACACATGAGTAACCCGAGGGCAAATTGAAGGTACATTCATGCAGTAAGTAGATTCTGAGAAAAAGGTACACATAGTTTTAAAATTATCCTTTTGAGAAAATTGCATTTTTAATACAAAATGTCACTTCATCACAAAAATTATGAATTACAACGTGTATTTGTCCTATTTGATTAAACATTAGCTTCTTCTTATATTATTCTAAGACTTTTTTGTTTCCTATTTAACTTAAATTACCCAGAAAATACATTCATAGCATTTTACAGTTTTTTGTCTAACGAGATTTTTTGTACATTATTTTTCTCGATTTCTGTATCATTCTTTGAAGAGTGTTTTGCTTTGATGCATTACAAATTTTAAAAGTTGATCATAAAGCGATAATTTCTCACAAATTTAAGATATAAATGTAAAAGGTGGTAACATAACTCTAATAATGTTGAAAATTGTTTCGAATTTGTAGGGAATTTCCCCTAAATTATTTTCGTTGTTTGTTCAGTGTTGCAAACTTTACTTATATTGAAAAGTTTATATTATTTTCAATTTTTTCATTTTACTGTAAACTGTTTCTCGAAAATAAATTTAAAGTTCCATGAAAAATTTTACCATACTTATTATTTTATCTTAAAAAATCTACACAAGAAGCAATTCCTTCCTACTTACATTCTATTTTTAATAACAATCTGATTCATAATAAGCTAGTTTCCTGTTTAAATATTTAGCAATCTTCTCGTATTTGGAATACATTGATGTAATTTTGTCTACCCTCCTCTGCAGATCCTTTTTTAAAAATAATTATAATATTTTTAGTAGCACACAAATAAATAATAAGGGTATTTATTAAGTTTAAAAAAAATCGCAATTAAAATTTTTTCAATACCTGGAAATTTTATTGTATGTGTCTATTCGACACAGAAAAAACAAGAGAAAGTAGTTGTACAAAAATGCCTCGTTTTTACAAAAAATACAGTTTTGTTACAGATAATAATCATATGTACTATCGATAGAGGTAAACAAGCAAAAAATACAAACTCTGAAATATAAATTATGAGAATCATTTTAAAAATTAACATCTCAATGAAGTGTATTTAAATAAAATAAGTTTAGTTAGCGCTAGTTTGATATCCGGGGTAATAGCGCCAAGTTGTTGTTTATGTTCGCCAAGATGGGCGATAACATTACAATATGATTACCTGGATATTTTTATCGTCTGTCAATGTGGTTGCCATGGGGATAATGTATGTTAGAAATAACTTTTATTGATTTTTTCCCACGGTAACCCTATTAATTTCAGATGATTTCTTTAAAAATTGAACTATTTTCAGTGTAATTGTTCAATTGTTACTGCCTTCTGTTTTATTTTGTGCTATTTTCGAATATGGACATTTCTAATATGAGTGAGTACTAAAATATTTTTTTTCTTAAAAGAATAAGTGTTGTTTTAATTATTGCTGTAAATCTTTTATTTTCGTTTTATTTTACGTTTAAAAACATTTATTTTTTTACGTTCTTTGTTCGATGAAATTCGTTGAAGGAACTTGCAGTGCAAGTTTTATATATTACAAGCTTTCAATACTTTGTAATTGATATTCGTTATTAATATTGACATATATTATGTAATTATTTTATTAATAATGTAATATAAAAATGCAATTATTACTATAAGTAACAATCATATAATATTCGTTTTTTTATAATTGTTTCTTTTAATGTTTATTTATAAATATTACATATTTTGTTATTTATTTATAATTATTATTGTTATTTATTTATGATTATGTAATTTATTTATAACTATTTTTGTTGTTTATTTATACCTATTTTTATGTTATTTATTTATAATTATGCTGTTATTTATAATTATTTATGCGAGAAATCTTATGCATTACTTGTTATTTTTTTTTACAATACGATGATTATTCTTTTTTATAATTACTATTAAATTATATCACATGATTATTATTTCTGATAATTGTTATTAAAACGTACTATATGAATATTGTATATAATTACGACAAAATTATCTTCTAAGATTATTATATGCTGCTTATAATACTATTATTAGAACATGTACCTTTTTATTATATTACATTGATCTTCATTATTTATTGATTGATTTAGGTTATTCTCAATCTCTTCTTATATCCTTCATTTGAAATACATTTCAATGTCATTCAAAACAATTCTTTAAAGTTTTTGTGTATCATTAAATAAAACCGCAGGGCCGCCATATTGGATTCCATTCCAGCAACAAGAAGCGCTGCTTGGCGTGATCTTTATCGCGCCAAGCAGTGCTTGATGTCATTATTCCGGATATCAAACTAGTTAGAACATAATTGTCTAAAACCATGCCAGCTATTTCTCTGATTCTGAAACAGCTCGACAAGTGCAGCCATCTAGTGGTACAAAAAACAATGAATAATTGCACAAAAAATAATAATTTTTTTGTGCCCTCACATAGTATTATATTTTATTTTATTATTCATGCATATTTTTTCTCAATTCCTGTCTATCTCGGTGAACCCTTTTGTAACTTTTAGTCCTCTTGAGGACGAGTTCAATCCTCCCAAATAGATAAATAAATAGCCAGGGACAGAGGCGGCTCTAGGGCCGGACAAACCGGATCCTTGCCCGGGGCGCCAAATTTTAAGGGCGGCATTTAGTTCGAATTTGATATATATATGTGAGATTATGGTACAGTTCTAGGGGTATTCAATCATCACACTCGTTTTTTCCTAAACTAACGTTTAATGTTGGACAAGATACAGTTCTACTCACTACGACTGCCGTTTAACACATATAATAAAGTATTTACAATGCGATTAAACACCTCTGGCTCTTAACGACAGTTCTAATACAATTGCTGACACTTAATCTTCACGATAGTCACAGGTATATGGGTGTTGAGAGTGACCTACGCATCTCTCTTGTGAACAACGGGTGGTGGGTCCCTACTCGGCCACTGTTCTCGTCGCTCTTTCTTCAGCCCCGGATCATCGACCTCCGCGTCTAGTCTACTCGCTTAATCCCCATCTCCCTCGTTAACTCGCTGGTGACTGCGTTGCCAACGCCCTCTAAAGAATGTTCATGTGGGAATTTCCCATATATATATATATATATATATATATATATATATATATATATATATATATATTGTTACAAAAAATCTGATATATTTTCTGAAATATTATTGGGTGGGAATTTGGTGTATTATTTAAAATATCTCATTCCCTTATTTTGTCATCTGTATCTTTAATGGTAGTTTTATTTTCTGTTGAAACGTGAAGGGTTTCGAGGCGGGATGACATGCAAGTGTTAAATCATGAAACTTGATATGTGTTTACACATATTTCACTACTAACTTTCTTCCCACTACGATGTGGAGTCCCAAAGGATACGGTTTCAGATATCCAAAAGGGAACAAGGGTAATTAGAATTTTTGGTAGAAAGAGAGCCACATAAGATGTTTTATTTTAGTCTCGAGTGTTGTTACTATAAGTCAAAATAAAAGCTTGTGATCCCCACACCATCAGCAGACATTTTTGAAGAAATCGACCTGCTGAAATGGGCGATTCCCTCTCTTATATTTTACTCGTTTCATATAATAACAGGTAATTAAGTTCTTGATTTCGAATTACTTTGCACTTTTTAAGACTGAAAATAATATATATATATATATATATATATATATATATATATATATATATATAATTATTTATTTTTGTTATGCTGCCTTTTTGTTCGCAAAAAATATTCTAGTTTTATTGGTGTGTATCTATGAGAACAATTCATCATTTTTAATAAATTTTTGCTTTGGAGAGAGGGGTGGTATTTTCTATTTTTGTCCGGGGCAGCAAAACTACTAGAGCCGACCCTGATAGGAATTCCCCAACGATATTCGTCGCATAGCATTACGTTTCTGCTTCCTTTTAACGTCAGGAAGTACTCGAGCAAATACAAATTGCATTGGATAAATTATAAAACTAAAATTATGCATGAAAAAAAAGAAACATAGTGGTTAATTTAAAGGCAAAAAAAGTTAAGAAAGAGAAGATATTTAGTATTAACGCACTCAGGAATTTTTCAAGGGGGAGTCCGGGATTGAAAGTTCACCATTCTTGTATCCTGCTACTTATGATTTTGTCGATTTTCAGGAACAAAACACAGTAAAAAGCTATTCATTGAATAAATAGTTAGCATTTATTAATAAAATTAATCATTAACAACAAACACTTAATTAAATTTTACGTATTATATACTTAGAATTATAATCAATCAGAAAAAAATTCAAGGGCTTGGGGGGGGGATGCGGACCCCCTTGTGTACGCCACTGGAAGATAGTAAACAAAATTTTTAGCTTTGTATATTTAAAATTTTCATATACTTATGCTTAATAAAACGTAACCAAGATAGAGCTCTTTTTTTTTTTTTTTTTTGCACCAGGGCTTTTGGTTACCTATCTACGCCACGGTGCTCAATACCTCTTTATGAACCGAAATAAATACTTCCATATATACGATAAACATTTTAGCTCTCTAATTATCTTCTAATGTTTTATAAACGTGTCCTAAAGATTAAAATATAAGAAAAATGATTTGATTTAATTTTTATGGTTGCTATTGTACTTCGGGATATATGGTATGGAATAAATATGTTTTCCACAAATTAATTGCAGAAAATTTGAAACTAATAGTTTGGTGTGTTATTTTGAAAGAAACTGTTAATATATTTCCAACTTTCTTCAGAAATATTTTTATTATTTTAAAAATATTAACAAAAGGGAAATACTTATCGAATTCGTTGCTACATGTTTTCAATTCTGGCTTCAGAAATATACAATATAAAACTAGTTCTGTGCTGACATAACAGATGGAGCCACGGAACATATCTTCGGATTTTTTTTTCTCGTAAAAGGTTTTGTTGACAAGTGTTATCTGTTTGCGATTTTCTCTAGTCTATTATAAAAACGTCAGGCTACTGTATATCTTGTAGAATATATATTTAAACAAATACTTGTTTTTAATTTCCTTTAATTATGCGATTTTTTTTGTAAGAATCATTTGTTATGTATTTCTGGTAGCATTTGTATGAGTGATAAAAAGGAATTACATTTTCAAACAAAAGTTGAACGAAGTACAAAATTAAACAAATTTGCTGTGCGCTGTATTTGCTGAATGATATATATATAAATTCTAATTTTAACCATTTCTTTAAAACACTCATAAATGCTGTTCATTGAATATTCTATTAAGTTTACTCCCCCCCCCCTTCGTTCACTAAAATATTTCATTTAATGAGATGAATATGTGTTTTAATGACTGCCCTTGTAGGAAACACATTAATTTGGGAGACAAAAAAGAATATACTCAATGATACATGTTATTAGAGAAGAAATAATTTTTTTCGGTATTGGCTACATCTCCATTCTCAAACAAAATCATGTAATTATTTCTATCATAACATTTTCATTTATATTTTCCTTTGAATCACATACTTTGAAAAATTCAAAATTAAAGTGATTCTACCGCATTATGACTTACTGCAGTTTTTTTCATTTAATATATATATATATATATATATATATATATATATATATATATATATATATATATATATATGTTTAATCACATCATTGAAAAAATTAAGGGATATACATAAACAAAATATTCAAATTTGGGAAATTTAATCCATTACAGCTAATTCATTAATTAAAGATATTCAACTGTTAAATTAATTATATACACTGCTCACTTAAAATAAATAATCAATTCGTCTTCTAAGGTCTTCATTAACATAAAAAAATAAGACATTTACTTTCGACATTAACAATTTCCTCGGAACAAAAATGACAATCTTCGCAATCCGCTGAAAACGCAATTTCTGCTATAAAACTATTCGACTTTCCCTCTAAAATACTCTCATAGAACCCATGCTGCCGTATATCCTGGAAGAGTGGAATTAAAAGAATGTTCCTGCTAAGTATCGTCAGAGTATACGTAAAAATGGTTATTCTATGTAATTTTAAACGGTATGAAGGTACTTATAAGTACCGTCGGTAGTAAAGCGTTAAACGACAATGATGTTTTAAATTTATATATATATATATATATATATATATATATTCAAAAACTTTTATCTTTTCAATAAAATGTAGGTTACTTAATTTATATTTCAAATAACTTTCTTTTAATGCCCTGGTACTCTCAAGTCGTTATTTTCAAAAATAATTCACACATTATTCGATTATTATTAATGTTATTAAATTCTTATTTCATTCCCCAGGGTGTAATCCTTTTTTTGTTTCTTTTTGCTCTTTTTTAATAAATTATGAGGAAAATAACATTCACTCCTAAAGCTGAAAAAGCTTATTAATAGCTGAACTCCATATTGAATTTGCATTTATATATCAAATCTTCTATCAAAACTTCTTAACTTTCAAATACTATTATAACTTATCAAATACTATTATAACCAAATTATGAAAGCTTAATTAATAAACCGTAATAAAATAAACAAAAACTGAAAACAAAATAGTTAAAAAATGGTTTAAGTATATCAAACTTTTAGCATTATATACCCCTAGTGTGATGAATGCTCCTGCTTACTTGAAGTAAGATTATGGATATTTGGATCCAATATTGTTACTGCAAGACGGAGAACTGCATTTCTTTCAAGCTGAGATCGGCACCGTGTTTTGATGGCTGTAACAGATGAAAAGGCAATTTCGCATAAATAAGTTGTGAAGAATTGAATAAGAATTTTCTTCGCTGTTCACTAAGAAAAGGGATGTTCACTATTTATGAAAAGCCAAACCTGAGATCTTGATAAGAACGAATGAAATTTAGAGTTTCGTCGGGCGTGTAGGTCGATGAGGCTTTCCTTTAGATGCCCGTTTAAATTATTATCTTAAATCTTCGCTGTAAATAGGTCTATTATTCACATATTACCATATATGGGATCTACATTCTTTGGCAAATAACGAGCAAAAGATTCTTTTACTACAAATGCTTTTTAGCTACGGTTACTACATGCTGGTTCACATCATTTCCATTAATGTATTCATCAAAATTAGAAAACATTTGCAGATTGTCTTCAACCGCAACCATGTTTGCCACAATAATATTTCTTTTGAAACGCATCAATTTTACTTCGTTGTGTGAACATGTCCTTGGAAGGATATGTTTAGTTCATTTAACAAGGAAAAAATATGTCGGGTGTATAAACTTTGCTAGGCATTCATTGTTGGACAAGAATTTTTGCAATTTAGGATTATTTTGTTCGTGGAAAAATAGTTTGACTTCCCTTAAAACATAACATGATGAGTAAGTATATTCCCCATTTTTCTGGGGACGAGTGAAATTTTCTCGATCTACAGTCTATCAGAGAAACACGTAAAACGAAGTATGACGTCACAACCGGTGCAGGAAACACAAATATTGGACATAACAACAGCAGTATGTGCAAATATTTATAAAAGCAGAGGTTCAAAGTGTCCGCAGTGCATATAGAGGCAAACTTGAGCTTTTCCATGGAATTGGGATCGTGGGGGCTCTAGAAACGAACCCACATACACAACCCATTGGTCGGGTATGCAATATCCATCCAATCACGTACAGGAGCACAGAAATGTTGCCAGAGTCCCATTACGAGCATCATGCATCATCATTCATTCATCCTCATTACTGTATTTCTCTCGTGAACTAAGAATCGTACATGTACAGTTCGTAGAGCATTTTCTTATGCACTCACAACGAAGAATGTGGCTGTGCAGAATTTAGGCGCTACTTTAATGACAACATGTATGTATAAAAATTCAAAAATAGTGTTTGCACTATACAAAAACAGTTTTAAGCAAGTTTTTAGTCCTAAAGCAGAAGACTGCTAAAGTCTAAGTCTTTAAACTTATTCTTCAATTCCAAAAAAGATATTATTTTTACCAAAAATATGAGTTTTATATTAACTAATACCTAGTAGGTAATGTGCTGGTTAACGAGTGACTAGTAGATATTATGCAGATTACCTAGGTAATTCACAGATTACCTAGGAAATTTAAGAATTCAAGCAATTCTTCACACTCTAACAGATCAATCCCCTTAGTTAATGTGCAGATCAACGGACTTCTGCCCTCTAGCAGTCACATGTAGTAATTTAAATTGTAGAATATCATTGCAAACTTCGAAAGATCACTCTAAACGGCACGAGGTGAATTCTGAATTCTATCAGAATTTGAAAACCACAATTACACTCAATTTTCAACATAGTTTTACAATGTTTTCTTGAATGAATAGTGTTTCTGAGAAGAATCGCATTTATTTTACTTGCTAACGCGAAACACTTAAGACGTGTGTGTGTTTATATTTATATACAAAATAATCCTTTCCTATACAGTTACCTATATAACCTTATTCTTTAATTTTTCCATCAAATTGAGACAGCCATTGTCTCGAAACCTTATAAAAAATAACCGATTTTTTCACGTCAATCAAGAGACAATATATTTGGCTCTTGTGAAAGCGTGCTTTTGACAGGAATAATTAATTTTTTGAAAATACATCACACATGTTTAAGAAAGTATTCGCCAACTTCATGACTCAGGTTGAAGGATTTAATTAGCAATTAAACTTTAAGGAGTTACTTTTAGCTTTTTGTTTCTATCTCAAGTAGAATTTCGGACTCAAGCTAATTTAATTAAACTTTTCTTTTCATCCAAATATTTAAACTCGTTTACAGAATATTTGGTCCATGAATGTCTTCCCGAAACGAAATAACTTCTGTAAAATAATTAAATACAATCATTTGAGGTGCAATCTTTGTTTCAAGTTATATATTACTATTTATTAATTATTTTGTAGTCAAAATGACTATAAAATAATTAATACTGTTACGTGATAAATATACATAGTGAGACAACTAAATAACCGGACCAGTCTTAAAAATTAGATTTTATTGAAATTATTGTCAAAATACATGTAACACCCTTCAACATACTCCCCTTCCCTCTCAATGCATACGAGTTTTGCACCGTTCAAAGCACAGCTGCGGCTCATTAGGTGTCCTCATTTTCAGTTAGTCTGTCGTTTTTGTCTTCATCTCTTCTACAGACTGAAAACATGTTTCTATCATTGTATTTTTCACTTTGAGAAACAAGTAGAAGTCATATGGTACGAGATCTGGGGAGTACATTCTAGAACAGTAATGCATTAGTCTACCAAGAACTGTTTTACAGATGCTTATTTTTTGCTGTCCTTAGATAATCGACAAATAGCAGGTTGAAATCTTTCTTGCTTGTGTCTTTATGACAGGGTGAAGTGTGTCTTGCGGTACACTTGTATCTTCATACTTTAAAAAAATTTTTAGATTGCCTTTGGAAACCTTCTTTTTGATTCAAACTTTTCACCTTCATCACTTTTCTCATATTTACATCAGCTATCATGATTAATATCCATTATTTAGCAGGTTCTTCTTTTGCTTGATTTGTTTCATTTTCCTCCAATAGAGATCGCAGATGCCCATTTCTTTTTTTATATCCCAGTAATTTACATTTATAAACCATATTGAGTCATAGAACACAGCAACCAAAACCATTAAGTCGTTCAGAGGAGAAAAATGTAGCCCAGCGTTACTCAAACTGTGGGGCGCCCCCTAAGGAGGCGTGATGAACGTACGAAGGTGGCGCGAGCATACTGAAAAGTCGAAAATAAAAGATTTAAAAAATTACAAATTTACTACAAGGTAGCAAAACACAAGATACATTATGATATAATAAATAATAAAATACACATTTACACTTATATAATATACTTATAAGTTTATAAGTACATTACAATGTATTTGATAACTAATCCCTCAATATTAAGTTAAGAACAAGTTTAATAATCACTCGTGACTCCCATGGGCTTGTCATATGTAATATTATACACAAAATTTCGAATACTTATCTTGATAACTCGTACAGTTTATGATTAAAATCACATTGTAGCTTAACGTCAAAGTACATTATTATTAAATTCAATACATTATTATTGTATAAAGGCGAGAAAAATTATGATTGAAAATTGGGTTGCCAATATTGAAAGTATGAGAAGTACTGATGTAGTCCGCTCATAGAAAATATTTTGAAACAAAAGTGATCTCGCAGGGAACTCAGTGATTTCAAATATCCTAAGATAGCACAAAAAAAATATTTGTCACTCCCAAAAAAAAGAGGTAGATATGTGACAAATATATTTTAGTTTTCATGAAAACTGTCATATAGGAGTATACTGACAAGGTCATTGGTAACAAATAATCAGTTTCTCCAGAATTAAATATTCCGTCATCCTGGGGGTGACTATGTGCTCCCTGCGACCGCTCCCCCGGTTACAATCTCACTTTAGGTATCCGACTACGTTCAGAAACGGGATTTTGCAAAAGCGTATAAATGGATAATATTTATGATATTTAGTGTCACTTAGATTAGAAAATGTATATAAAATTGTTTTAAGAATAGTATTGCAATAAAAAATTATTTAAGTACAATATTTTGACAAAAAATGAACATAGAATGGCCCATTTTCAAAATATTCTCCTTTTGTGAAAAATGCTTCTATTACAATAATATCTTGCCTGTATGTAGCTCAGACCTCTGTACAGAGGCACAACTGGAATTTTTGAAATATATAACTTAGAAGTGGGTTTATCCATGTTCTACGACAACAGACAACAGAGGAGAGGAAATTTTAAGAAAAAAAAACCGCTGATAATTATTTCAAATGGTTGTAACTCTGAAAATAATGTGAATTTTTCAAAAATCATAGTTGTGCCTCTGTACAGAGGTCTGAGCTATATACAGGCAAACTATTATTATAATAGAAGCATTTTTTTACAAAAAAGAATATTTTGAAAAAAGGTTTTTCTACATTAATTTTTTGCCAAAATATGGTATTAAAAATTTTTTTTGTCAAAATGTCCTTAAAACAGTTTTATACATGTATTCTAATCTAAGTGACACTAAATATCACAAAAAGTATTCATTTATACGCTGTTTTAAAATCACGGTTCCGAACGTAGTCGGATACCTTAATAATGAGAACTTGTAAACTTCTAAAAAGGATGTAAATGTAGCCGTCATAAATTCCTCTCTGTGTGTATGGTTGGTAGATAGTATCTGTCTCTAATCCGCTAATCATGTTCATCAATATTCCTTTAAAGATTATTTCCTGTGGCAGGATTTAAGGCAGCAATTTAGCAGTTGACAAACGGCAGCTCAAGGAAAATGCATCATTTCTGTTGGAACCGTTTGGGAGTATAAACCCTTTCCACACTTACAAAGATAAGCATTTAATCACAAGAATTAATTGGATGTGAATGTTTCATGTGAGCTATAAACATAGTTTAGTTCGATAATGTTAACTCCTATTTTTCGATTAAGCAAACTACTTTGCATGCATTGAAAAAATTTATTAGGTGAAATTAAATAAAATTTTAGGACCGAAATAAATTTTGTAGAAGCCTATTTTGAAAATATTATTTTATCGTATATGCGTGTGTTGTATGCATTTTTCATTTATTGCATTGTGCCCATGCTTGTTTTCAGAATTGTGTTTGTGTAACCGCATAAAGAACTGGAGATAATAGCATTATCTGTTTCCATATTTAAGAGTTTTTTTTAAAGAAATTTAAGGATTGCACTGTTTCTTTTAGAAAGAATTAGTATTAAAAGTTAAATACTGATGGATTTAGATTTAGATTTGATTCAATTTTGAACATGGTGATTTGAATTTTCAAATTAAATAAGTTTGTAAATAAATTAAATAAATAAATTAAATAAACATACATTGGAAAAACATGAATTTAAACTAATGTGTGAATTTAATTTCTTGTATTGAGTCCATATTCATTTCCAAAATTGTTTATACAACTATACGAAGAAGTGAAGTGAATAACATTTTCTGTTTTTATATTTAACGGTGTTCTTGGAGGCAATCAAGAGAGGGTTTAATATTTTAAATTGTCTTGGTTTTTTTCAGAGAAAATCAATGTTAAGCAATTACGTAATTTTTAAGTTGATTTAGATTTTGAAATGGAAATGGCGTCCATTTTTCCTCGGACTATCTCAGTGTAGTTTGTTTAATTTTTGTATTTGAGATGATTACTCTATTTATTTTCAATTCAGGCTTAAGTTTATTTTACTTGAAATATTAATACTCGAGTAGAAAAATTTAGATAAATAGAATAAAACATTTAGTTTTTTGCTACAGTTGCGCAAATTTGATGTTACACAACTATGCTATTTATAGAACTTAAATTTTCAAATTCTGTAAGTGAATAACATTAAATAAAAATTTCTAATATTTTCTTGGTTATATTAAGTTATGTTCCCAGATGTGTATCACCATTTTTTTCTTTAAAAAATCTTGAATCTAGGGAAATGTTTCGTGGAGAATCTTATCTAGGATTATAGTAGCAAAAAGTGTTTCAAAGCATTCTTTCTTTCTGATTTTCAAACTAAGCAGATTATGAAAAAAGAATGATTTCGATTTTAAAAAGGAGATTGATATAAAATTTAATAAAAATGTATCTTGAAAAATAAAATAATTTTCATAAAGTATGCTAAATCTAATAAAAGAGTTATGACTAATTCTTACAATTTCTGGTATATTACCGTCCAATGGTGTTTCGATTAGAAATAAAATAATTTTAATTGTCATAATAACTTTTAATCAATTTTAAACATAAAGAAATGGTATTTTAGTTAACATATGTTTACCAAGTAGTCCATATTAGTATCTTTCTAATGTTATGTACATAATACTTATGCAAAGGCTTTAATAAAACCAATAAGCGCTTGTCGTTAGAACACAAGACAAATTACAGGGAGAGGGGGAAATGTTGAGCTTTGCATATTTCAGATAAAACTTGATTTTTTGTAGATTTAAAAATACCAGAACCCTTTCTTAATGTTTTAACGTGAAGTTTAATGTAATATCCTTAACAGTTAGCAATTGAACTCATGTGGACTTTTATTTATGTGTAGGGAATGACCAATATCCTATACACAGGGAGTTGCCGCACTCGATCGACAATTTCAGAGGGGTGATAGTAGGCAGCATGGGGACGACAAATCACATAGAACATGAAGTTGTAAACCATGCTTATATATATAAATATATAGTCGGCGTATTTTGCAAAACCTAGAAGGGTGGAATGTCGAAATGAATTAAAAGGGGGTAAGAAGAGATGAGAAATACATTTATTAGACTTATAGCATGAGAGTACAATACGAACAATGCATTACAGAACAAAGCCAGAAATGGAATGAGAAGTGATTGTCACATACGATGTTCGATATTGCTACCGCATAGGTCAAAACAAAGCCGACACCAACGAACGAAGGATTGACGGACGCGTTCAAACAAATCTGTTGTGTTGGCGATACCAGCTGAAGCAACAGCAAGCCATGCCGTGAGATACTTCATTAGAGTCACTGGCGTCTCATACACAAGCGATTTCATGTGGCCACATAAGAAGAAATCTGAGAAAGTTTGGTCTTCAGCAGTTGGTCTACAGGTTCAAACCACCTCCCCAAATATGAAGCAAGGGACGACTTAAGGCCGGGGCCAACTGGTCCTGGGCCCAGATCCTCGCCCTCGAGAGGGGGAGCTCGTTTTGTGCTCGATTCTGTCTTTATAACATCATGATCTGGATAATTTTAATTGTAAAATATTATTCCCGTACATATTATCTGAAAAACAGGGAATTTCAAACAGCATATACACTGGCAAAAGTGTTTAGATGGTATTATTATGTGATGACCGTTGTCTAAGTCAAGGTCTAGGCTTAATACCATAAACAATCATTCAACTCATTTAGTGGAAATGAGGCCATCTGTCAAGCCGGTTTATAAAATTTGTAAGTCGTGCACATCTTTTTGTTTCAAATAACCGTTTGTAAGAGTATTTGACAATACATGCTATATGCTGTCTACTTTTAAAGATGTCAGGTAGGGCCTACTTTTATATAGAGGCCTAGAGAAAAAAAATTCTTAAGATTTCTTTGTGCCCAGGGCCTCAAAGAGTCTTTAGATGTCCCTGTATGTAGCATGGAGGTGGTTATGCACCGCAATTAAAAATGTGCTAGTGCACCATCGTGCATGAACCACACTTTCTGGTGCTCAGTGGTCAGTACTGCCTACAAAAACTCCGAGTGAAAAGAGAAATTTGCATAGATTCAGGTTTCTTCAATCCTTCCCGATTTTCACCGACTAAACGTGGTTTGCATCTCTATGTTTTATGGTGATTTATCTTCCCCGTGCTGTCTGTATCACACCTGTAAATTTGTCCGTCAAATTCGGCAACACCCTGTACACTAAGAGAGAGTAAGCTTGAGTTCAGAAACAATTGTTCTACGTGAAACTGCCTTTTATTTGTTTCAAAATAATCTAATGAAAAAAAAGTGTAATACTCGTCTTTTCTATCCATTTCCTTCAATAATAAGATAAAAAAAGAAATCTAAGAGAGAAACTTAATCTTCTCTACCATCGCTTTCCTCATCGCGAATTCCACCGGCACTCTGTCACGTAATGATGAAGATCGAGTTAACGAAATGGCTTCGAAAGCCATTGGTGATATAATCGTTTTTGTCGTAAAAAAATTGGCAATGGAAGTGTAGGGTTTATCAAAATAAACAAATTGTCAACAATCTTAATTGCTTTAAATTAGTTTTGTGAGCTGAAGGTAAAAAAATCTCAGAAAAGTTATTTGTCGTAGATACAAAAAAAAAAATAGCAATATTCTTCTTTCCTGTTCGAAATCCAAGAAAAAGGAGCAAGATGATTTTTAAAATCGTTTGATTATATGATTTTAGAAAAAAAATAATGGTTCTTATATATATCATACCAGGGGTCATCAAACTTTTTCCGACTCATGGAACTGCAAGAATTATAAGCTGTTTTCGTGACTCCCCCCCTTCAACACACTTGGAAGAATACATCTTAAAATTATATACATATACATATATATATATATATATATATATATATATATATATATATATATATATATATATATATATATATATATATGTAATAATCCCCCATAGAATCTCCTTTTAATTAACTCTTTTAATAATATTCAAATAATCTTTTAATTATTTGGTTCGAAACTAACACCCTGATTTTAATCGTAATCGACTAATAATATTACATCATAAATCCCTTTCCCGCCGTTTGTAACCAATCAGAGCTCTTATTACAAAAATGTCACGTGGTCTTCAATGTCAGGTATAAAAGCCGATGTCTCTGGAAACTGCTCTTTCTTCGCTCGTTTCTCTGCAGTCATGTAGCCGGCTGCAGCGCGTTCTGTGTGTGTCTTTCTCTGTGTTGTGTCGTCCATGTTTGCTACTTTATATGCGTAATGCCGTCCCTACTGGATCCTTATGTGTTTCTGGATGTGAATAAAACGGAACTTCGATTTCCATGAATGCCTCATCGATACTACCCTACTCGACCATGCTCCACGTAACACAATCACTCACCACCGGCCACGCCCTATCTTTTGGTTGGCTACAATAGTAACATCCACTTTCACCAAGGCTTACAATTAGTTTTATCAATCTCAAGAAATATTACACACACACACATACACATCTTTATATATAAAAATCTTCTGTGCGTGTGTTTGTCACTAAACTCCTCCTAAACGGCTGGACTGATTTCGATGAAATTTTTTGTGTGGATTCAAGTAAAGTCGAAAATAAATTAGATTCACAATTCGGTCCGATATCGCAATTCGTTAAAAAGATATTGATTAAAAACATTCAAAAAATACAACTCAACATTCACCTGCATTGTTGTAACAACGCTATTGTTATAAACAAGTAATATAAAAAAAATTAAAATCAATTCCTACTTAGACCTACCAAGAAAAAATTTATTTTAGCTACTTTTTAATAAATATTTGCAAATTAATATAAATATGTATATACATATGACAGAATCACAGCATTAAGTGGTAATTAATTTTTATTAATTATCATTTAAGTATCGTATTGTCACCCAAAACAATCGTGTATATAAAATTTCCTTTCAACTGAATGCTTTAACACGTGAGAAAAAAAATCTTTTCAAATTTTGACATAAGTCGCCAAAAAGGTCGCCAACGTGGCTGTATTTGTAATTTTTTAAATAAATAATTTTAATCAATTAATTTTAATTAATTATAATTATATTATTGTGTTGTCATCCAAAATAATCATGTACATTATATTTCAGCTCAATTGAGAGCTTTAAAATGTATTTTATTAACGATTGAAAATTCCACTAAGATAAATAAATAAATAAACAAACAAATAAAATATGTATAGAGATCGTGAGCTAATAGTAGGAATTGAAAAAGATGTAAGTTGGCGTCGAAAATTGATTTTCAGCCAAACTGGCCAATCTCGGTCTTTATTGTTGCGAAAATGCAGACGCGATTCACGCTTTTTAGCGTTTTTAATATTTTTCAAATAATCTTTATATATGTAATTCTTCTATGCATGTGTATGTAACCGAACTCCTCCAAAACGACTGGACCGATTTTGATGAAAGTTTTTGTCTGTTCCAGTGGACTCGAGAATGGTTTAGATTTATAATTCGGTTTAGAAATGCTTATTTAATTAATTTTTTTTAATCTATAAATTGTTGATCTTGGAATGCTTACATTGGATCCGGCAGACTGCGCTCCGATCGCAGTATTAAATATTCAAAAACTTTTATTATAATTTACGTTGGTCCCGTCAGTTGGTGTTGTGATCATTTCAGGAAAATATTTTGTCACTTCGTGTTATTATATTGTTGAAAATAAATCGTGTGTTAGTTAAATTATTACATTCTTTAGTAAATATACCTGTTATAAAATAGTTTGAGTGTCAACTTTTTCACCTTTAATTAAAACAAGTTTAAGTTTTTATTCACACAGCATTTACGTTTAACTTCGCTCATAGTATACACATACTACACGCTATCGATTGGTTGAATTGTGATAACTGTACATGTGATGACGTTAGACATTGTAATAACTTTTTAATACAAATTTTACTCAAAACGGTCCAGATTTTTAAAGCTTATTCATAAAAATTTGGAATTTTTGAATTTAAGATGTATGTACAGGACAATGTCAGCTATAGTATATATTATGAATCCGAAAGTTTGTTTGGATGTTTGGCCGTCTTTCACGCAAAAGCAACTGAATGGATTTTAATGAAACTTTACAGTAATATAGTTTATACATCAGAGTAACACATAGGCTATAATTTACACACAGACTATAATTTATAAAGATATTGTGTGAAATGTCCAAAATGTAACGATATTTGTCAAGTAAGTAGAAAAAATTTTGCCATCTGAAAGCAATTCTGGCGTGCGCTGCATGTATCTATCTTTTATTATGAAGAAAGTTTGTTTTGGATGTTTGGTCTGTCTAATTTATTTCTGCAATCAGCAGTCCCTATTTTTTTTTTTAATGAACAAAACAAAGTTTTGAAGGGAGATATAGTTTATAAACATCTTTATTTGAATGTTTTTTAATGATTTTATTATGCACACAGAGTTAGAAATTTATCTTTTTTCAAAATAAATGCTTTTATCGCTTCTGGTACTTAAAGTAAATAAATTTTCTCTTTCCACTAAATCAACAAATTTTTTTGTTTGGGGTTAGTAGTTAAAAATAACGCTATAATCTGAATAGCAAATATTGCATTTTTGCGTATAAAAATGTACAACTACAGTACTGTTTTTTTGAATGTGAGTGAAGAAACGTCGCATTTTCCACCTACACGAGGGCTTTTGGAAACAGACCATGTCTGTTTCTAATGGTTATTTCTTGCAATCAGCTGGCACCCCTATTTTTTTTTTACCACACCACAACAATTAGCAGGACAACTAAAAATATTTTTAGAAGGAATATGTTTTAAATTCACTCTTCCAAGATAATATGATTTTTAGCGGGGAAGGCGAATAGTTTTGTAGCAGATAGTTTTTTTCAGCTGACACGTTTTGGGATTGAAAAATTATCATTTTTGTTCAAAAAAATAGTTAATGTCAAAATTTAAGTGTCTTATGTTTTTGTATGTAAAAAGTAGAAAATGAAACTTTTATTTTCAGTGAACGGTGTGTAAATCATTTACAGATATTTTTAAAATGTTATTAGCCCTGAATTAAATTTCCCAAAGTGGAGTGTTTGTTTATGTACATTTAATTTTGAATAATGGTCCAAAAAAAATATTGCATGAAAAACTGCAGTAAAAAAATAAAGTATTAACCTGCATCACAGTACAGTATTTTTTACAAAGTTCGAGCTATGAAAGTAGCTAGACATTTGCCAACTTGTCGCATTGTTAACATTTCACTATGTTTTTTATTGAATAGCCATTATAATTTTGAAACAGCGTTGGTGCGAATATTACAATTTTAACATAAAGTAGATACAACAAAAAGTAATATTAATGTATTACACTTTCAGTTATAAATTATTTAACTATTTTAAGCGTTCGTTATACAAAACTTATAACAATGTGTTACTTCTGTTACCAATCACTTAGGAGGTATTTTCAAAAATCGACTTCAAGAGTGTTACGAGGAGTTATAAATAAAAAAAAATCCTTTTTTCTATTAGATCTGATACTTAAAATTTAACAAAGACGTTTTTTTTTTGTTTAGCTGATGGCGAAAAGTTTTGTTTAATTTGCAATTCACGTAGAATTAACTCATTAAAAAGCTTTACAATCTGCGTTATTTAATTTTTCAGTTCAACCGTGAGAAGAATATTAAAAGATTATCATTTTTGTTATAAAAATAGTTAATATATCAAAATTTAAGTGTCTTATGTTTTTGTATGTTAATGAATCCTGGAAAATGATTCAGCGACTTTTAGTTTTAGAAATCATAATAGGTCTTGTGTTTAGTCCAAAAAGGATTTTTTTTACAGTAGGTTTTAGAACATTTTAGTTTTATTTTATTAGCTCTAACGAATTAAATTTCCCAAAGTGGAGTGTTTGTTTGCATTTGTTTCAGATGACTTTTCTTCATTATATTAATTTTCTGTTCTTAGTTCCAAAAAAAATTTAAAAAAAAGTCTTTCAGTAAATCATAATGCTTGGGGAATCTTTGGGGAAAGCATTAACGTGCATTGCTCCCATTTACGGCGGGTCTTACAAAGCTCTAATAAAGCTCGAGCTACGAAAGTAGCTAGACATTTGCCAACTTGACTCTATCATCAACATTTCGCTATGTTTTTCATTGAATCACCATTATAATTTTAAAAACGGCGTTGCTTGAGAATATTACAATTTTAACATAAAATAAATACAGCAGAAAGTAATATTAACATATTACACTTTCAGATATAAATTATTTACGCTATTTTTTAAGCGTTCATTACACAGACTTTTAATAATGTGTTACTTTTGATGAACAGAGATCAGCTTAGGGAGGTATTTTCAAAAATTGACCCTCAAGAGTGTTACGGGGAGTTATAAATAAAAAAAAATTCTTCTTATCAGCTATTAGATCTACAGACTTGCAACTTAACAAAGGTGTGTTTTTTTCCTGTATTTATTTTTGTTTAGCTGAGATATGCAAAAAGCTTTTTTTGTTTAATTTGCAATTCACGTAAAATTAACTCATTAAAAACTTCTTTTTCTTCAATCTGTGTTGTTTAATTTTTTATTTCACCCGTGTGAAGAACGGGTATACCAGCTAGTATATATTTATATATAAAATATATGCACATAAAGTATTCAAAGATTTTTTAAAAATTTATGCATTAATTTAGTACTTCAGAAATATACTGCTTTATTTGTAACACATTTTTTTCATTTATGAGTTCCCATTTTAAAATAGCTTTTTTTTTTTTATCAAAAAGCTTTTTTTATCTATAGAGAGGACGTGGTCGAATTCCCTAATTTGTTTGTTTGCATTTTTCCATTTAAGTTTTATCCAGTTTCTAATTTACAGGCATACAAAAGTGATATATCAATCGAAAGATAATAATGCAAAGAATATAACTAAATAAAACTAAAAAATGATATTTAGGTTATTTTGTTTTGGGGCGTCACGTCAGAAGCCCGGCGCTACCAGGCACAGCCGAGGAGAAGGAGGAAGTAAAAGGGAGTGGTAACAAGCGAAAACAGAGATCTACAAATGCTGACTTGTTCATTTCATAATTTCACTAAACAGTTCAGATATTTCATCAAATCACTTACTTACATCAGAGAAATGACCTCAAAGAGACGTTATTTTAACACCTTCCGTGAATTGATCATCTTCCTTAAGCCTACACGGTACCCTTTTTCAAAAAAATTTTTTGGAGACAATTACAGTAAAAATAATTAATGTTTTATATTTAGATTATATTATTAAGCTGATTCTGTAAGCAAAAAGTCAGTTTGACCAGCCATTATTTTACAATTTTTAAAAATTAGGAATTTTCGAAGTTTTTTCAAACTCTTTTAAAATACTCAATTTTTAAAAAATTTTTAGTAATTTTAAGTTATTTATGATTCTTAGATTATTACAAACAATATTTAGTATGGATTTGAAAATCTATTCCCTTGTTGATTTTTAATAATTATTTTCCTAGAAAAACCTGGAAAAAACACGAAAATTTTTAAAATATCCACTTTAGCATTTTTTAGAAAAATAACTAGAGGTCTCAGCCCTAAATCCATACTAACTTTTACAGAACATACATTTGGGAGAATATACAAAAAAATTCAAGGCTCTACCTTGAACAGGAAAAAAGCCTTAGGGATTAGAAAACACTTATACCTTCAAAATTAAAAGTCTGAGGAAAACGCATTTAAAGTTTGTAAAGTCATAAAACAAAAACTTATGATGCCCGTAAAACTCTAATTTTTTAACATATTATTTTCCCCAATGTATGTTCTACATTAAAACACTATTTTTATTAAATATGACTGAAAATTATATCTTAAATTCAAAATATATTTTTGCATAATATTGATAGCATTTGTTAAGACGTCAGTTTATTTAGCTTTATCTTAACCTAATATTTCCCAAAAGTTTTGAAACACGAAGCATTTATGTACAAAATAATAATGATACTAACTTAAGCTAAAAATAGTCAGGTTTGCTCATAAAATTTAATTTTTTTCAGTTTTAAATTGGGGCAGTTTAGGAAGTTTTAGCTCTTGTCGTACGACTTTAAAATACTAAAATATAGTACTATAATATGTTTAGTATAATGTAGTTTGGTACAGCAAGGAAATATTCAGTTATATCTGCAGCATTTGAATTCATAATACTTGTATTCGGAGTTCTAATTGCAGAATCAGCTGAGGACTAATTTTTAGATTCATCATTTTCAGTAGTATTCCATCTCTTCGAAATATTGTTTCTCGCAGAAACCCAGAATGCATTTGTCATGGCATTTTCTCTACAGGAAAAAATTAATGAAACAGCTTTTAAGTTATATAAACTATTTTTAAAGCAAAAATTGGCCAAGAAATTAATCTTTATTAATTAACTATGAGAACTCAAAAAACTCAAAACATAATCAAGCAGAAATGATTTTAGTAATGAAAATTAGAATTAATAACCATTTAAAACTAAAAGCTCAAAAATATTTTTAATTAATTGCACTTAAGTGTGAAAAAATGCTTTAAAAGGAAACCGAAACCAAAACCATAGCTCATAAAACTTCAAATATCTTTAAAATTAATTTGCTAACAGATCAGAAATTTCGTGGCATGCATCTCAATGATATGGGCCACCAAAACATGCAAAAAAATTTTTTTCGGTAAAAATGAAATTTTTAGGGTACTGTGTAGTGTTAAGGATTTGATAAAATCACTGATTCCATCATTTCCTGCGACGTATATATATGTACGAGGTGTGGCTATTAAATAAAGAGACTGTCGTTGTAAAAAGTTTTATTCTTATTTTATACATAATTATTTATTATCGCCTTCAATGTACACCCCTTCTCTATCCCTGCAACGCTCACTCAAATCTTGTTCCTTTTAATGCAGATTTCACCTTAGGGAACAGATAGAAGTCACATGGTGCCAGGTCTGGCGAGTAAGGTGGATGATCTAACACTGGGATGCTGTGTTTGGCCAGGAATCTCTTGACAGATAACGCGGAATGAGCTGGCGCATTGTCTTGGTGGAAAATCCATGATTTTTCCTTCCACATTTCGGGTCGTTTTTTTCTTATTCTTTTTCGCAGATTGCCAAGTACCTCAAGGTAGTGATGTTGATTGATTGTTTGACCTTCAGGAACCCAGTGAAGGTACACAATCCCATGAATATCGAAAAAAAACAATCATCATTGCTTTAATTTTTGACTTGCTCATTCTTGCTTTTTTTGCTCTTGGTGAAGTTGGAGTCTTCCAATGCATGGATCGGCGCTTTGTTTCCGGATCATACGTAAAAAACCAGGATTCACACCACATGTTATTACCTTTTCCAATAAATTTGGGTCATTTTTAATGGCATCCAAAATGTCAGTACAAATATTTTTGCGAGTTGCTTGTTGTTCAAACGTGAGAATTTTTGGCACCATTTTGGCGCTCACTTTTTGCATGTTCAAATTGTCATGTAAAATTTGCCGTACACATTCTTTATCAATGTTTACAGTTTCAGCTATTGCACGAATACTCAATCGACGATCAGGCCGAATCAAACTAGCAATTTTTTCGACATTTTCATCCGTTTTTGACGTTGAAGGGCGACCTGGCCGCGAATCATCTTCAACGTCTTGTAGGCCTTTTTTAAAACGTTTGAACCATTCAAAAACTTGTGCACGGGATAAACATTCACTCTGCCGTACACTTCTTTCAGTAAATTATAAGTTTTAGTAGCGGTTTTTCCAAGTTTGAAGTGAAATTTAACAACAATTCGTTGCTCTATTATTACACTAATCATTTTTTCGCCAAAATAAAATAACGATGTTAACGGAAATGAAGGTTATGACTAAACCGTGTTACTTACGCAAATGAGGCTTAAGGCATTTTGAAGAGAAAGCTTCACACTAAACAGCTGACAGTCAATGGCGGACTACGCATGCGCACTTTTGCCTCCGCAGCGTCAGTCTCGTTATTTAATAGCCACATATCGTATATGTACACTACCAGTGATCTGCTGCTTTGCTGGGTATTTCATGATGTATGACTAAATACTCTCTGTTTTTAAGTTATTGATATCTAAATCCTAGCCTTAAGCTTTCGATTGATTATAAAATATTATTATAACCATTATCTCTTAATTAAAGTGGATAGGATTTGAATTTCTACAACGGATGTATAATTATATTTTACACTTCCATACTACCCCAGAGACAATTTCCGTAAAACGCGTTCTTAGCGAATTTCCACACTACGAATTAAAAATAATTTCTGAATTTCAAGTCTGTAAGACTAAGATTTCATTTTTATCAAAAGTGCCGATGGAAATCCACACATAACCCCTATTGCATATGTTCTTAGCAGACTTTTATTTCACAAGGGAAATTTTTTGCCGTGTTTCAGGTCTGCATGCTTAATATTTCAAAAGCGGAATTTTTTTAACTGTCCTCAAAAGCAACCTAAAAAATTAATTTCCACAAAATCTGTTCTTACTGCATCTCTATTTAATAAAAAAAATATTTAATGCAAAATTTTCTAAAAGTTGAAGTAAAAAAAAAAAAAATCTATTTAAATAATTGAGTTATTTATCTGAATAGTTGGCTTTCTGTTCGGCAGAAACCATTACACTTTAGAGTCAATTCACATTAACCATAAATATAAAGCTTAGAATACCTAGTTTTTATCATGAAGTACAAATTTTATTTACATCTTTTGCATTTATATAAATTATTATGAAATTATTAATCAAAATTTAATCGTATATGATAAATGTGAAAACACGGTATTACACATAACCCGAATCACAATCTGGACAGTAGAATCTTGTTCACTTCTTACCTGCTTCCCTTTACTGTCTCTGTTTGTGTACCGAATAAATATACACTATCTGTTGCATTGGGTTTCTTCTCTGTTGGGGAATTGGAAATAAAGTGTCTTTCAAACAAGCGTTAAAGGGGTGTGCTCAGCAGAAGAACGTCCTCTTTTTTTAGAAATTTCCACCGAGTGGAACATTTCAATCATTCGAAAATAGGAAAAGCACATGTGAAATAATTCGTGAAAGACAAATTGCACAGTGCAAATTTTCACGATGCCCGAGTTACAGTCGGGATAAGTCAGAATGGTACGCTTCACCTGTTTGAGCTCAGCTGGGGAAAAACCGGGAAGGTGTTAAGAATAGGACACGAATTCGGAACATTTTTTCAGATATAAAAGAAATGAAAAACTAATATGATATTCTGGCTTTACTATCATTTAAAGAGCGGTAATTTTTTATCATACTTCTCATTTTTAACCGAGTTGATTCATTTTTTCTGGTATAAAATGTGTTTCGTGTTTTTTCTCCTATATCGAAATGTTAAATGGGCTACGCCTTCACGTATTAAAACGAAAAAGAAAATACAGTGAGTGATCGGTTAACGAACACTTTCACGAAAGATTTTTGTGATCGGATAACGAACACGTATTCGGAAAACGAACACTTTCAAGAAAGAATTTTTGTGTTTGGACAACGAACATATACTCGGAGGTGATCAGGGATACATCCCTGAAATTTTGACAATTGCTAGAGATCTGGAATTGGAGGTGAACGAGGACGACATAGAAGAGCCCGTAATGCGACATGAAGATGAACTGACGACAGAAGAACTCCAAGAAATTTTGAATGAAGAACACCAAGAAACACAGCGAAATGTGTCTCCATCTGAACAAGAGGAAGGCGAAAGTGGACCAATGCCGACATCTGCCATTAAAGATCTTTTTGAAAAAGTGGGAGGATGTCAGAGCAATGGTCTTAGAATGGCACCCAAACCAAGCTGATGTCAGTAGGGCTGGGGATCTTTACAACAACAATGTTATTAATTACTTCTAGAAAATCCTGAAAAAGAGGGAAAAACAATCGACATTGGACATGTTCTTCAACGCTCCATGAGCAAAAAATGAAAAGGACTGATTAATATGCAAGACTATATGTATGCATTATTTTTTAAAAAAACTTACTAAGAAATTATATATTTTTTAAAATTTATTTTTTAGGGTCTCCAGAACGAATTAATCGATTTCACATAGAAGTCTATGGTGAATTGATGATCGGTTAATGAACAATTCGGATAGCGAACACAGTCTTGGTACGGATTATGTTCGTTAACCGATCACCCACTGTATTCATGGAATATTTTGAAAATTTTAAAAACCCTACATTTTTAACAGAGGTATGAGCTGAGATATTACAAATTTCCATGGAAATGGAGGCATTTTTCTGTCTGAAAATGTGCTTCGCATTTAGTTCAAGCTCTCGTACTTTTACCGAAGACAGCCTTAAAATATTTTCAGCGTTGTGGAGTGAGATGAGAAAAAAAAGTCCTATTCAAAACCCACATGGGGTAGGTAACACTCATGACTCATTTGCAACTGTAAAGTCTAATAATGGTCTTAATCTTTTCCCATCGAAAATTTCTGCTTTCAAGAAAAGTCTTTTACTGCTTGAAAAAATCCTATTTTTTCTAATGCAAACATACTTCTAACCGCTGAAATAATTCGGGGTTTATTATTCGTTAAATAGAGGTTTTTAGCATTCGTTTCACTAGGCGAAAGAGAAAAACTCTTTAAAGCAGAAAATCCAAGTCTTATTCAATAAAATTCGAAAATATTTTAACTCTTCAAGTTTTACTTATCGCAAGTTACTTTTAAAGCATCTCTATAATTAGAAATTGATCGGAAAATCCTTCGCAGACATCTTTTTGGGGGAGGATAAATAGAAATAGAAAAAAAAGAAACCCCAAAACATGAAAAAAAGTAAATAAATAACGGGTGACAAAAATCTCTCAGCTAAGTTACAAGAAATGTTCTTAGAAAAGCGATATATAAAACAAACATATCCATAGCTTATTCCCATTGAATGTTTCTCTTTGTAATTATCTCCAATACATTACTCGTAATATGTGTTTAGGTTGGCTACAGAAAGGAACCGAAACTTGGCGATGGAAAATAAAAAGGATAGATTTTTCTAGAGATGCGTAGGCGGATATTCAATATACTGTGAAGGATGAAAGCAGTAAGTGGTTGTCATTGTTTGAGTTTTTCTAGGATTGAAGCAAGGTGCGTCTTCCGGGGTATTATTATTTTCCCTTCAGAATATCTCATTTGATCAAAGAAGCAAGTTTCAAAGTTTTTTTTATTATTTTTCCATTTTTTACTCCACTGTACATAAAGAAATTATTGACTCGTATTTTAATTCGAAATGTACGTTAAAAATAACTTATCTTACGAGGGTGCAATTTTTAAAAAAGAATCACACGATTTCAGTGTGAATTATATAGTACACTGGCCTCAAAAAGTTAAGGTACAATATGTTTTTCGAAGCTCACCATAAAAAAAAATGGCAGTAACAATAAAATGCATAGTTTACATGAATGATAATAACGAACTTTAAAAACATTAATGCAAAAACGATTGCTACAACTTTTATTTTATAGAAAAGAACGTATATTTATGAGTGAGAGAAAAATATGCAAATATCAAGCTTTTGTACTTTTGTGTGTAAGTTGTGTTGATTTTCAACAGTTGTTGGCAGTTTCGGTGACAATAGTCAATAGAGTTTAGAAAATGTCTCAGAGACGTCGTTTACCCAATTCGTTAAGGTGGCGGGCAGTTGGATGGATGGAAATGGGATTGTCGCAGGCTGATGCTGCTAGACGTCTCAATGTGTCTCGTAGTGTTGTTCAGCGACTTTGGGATCAATACCAATCCGAAGATTCTGTGTCCAGAAGACCTGTTCCAGGCCGACCACGAGCTACAACACCTGCAGAAGAAGCTCTTTCGGCACGAAGGAGAAGAACCACTACTGTGCCGCAGCTCGTTGCAGACCACTTTCAAGCATCAGGAAGAAGAATCTCCGCTACTACGGTGCGAAATCGTCTTCACAATGCAGGTCTGTATGCAAGAAGACCAGTTGTGTTCGTTCCCCTCAACGGACGACAGCGAAGGAACCGCTTATGCTGGGCAAGAGAACATGTTTCTTGGACGCAGCAACAATGGGCTTCTGTGCTGTTCACAGACGAGTCCAGATTTACAATGGAGAGTGATTCAGGGCGTCTACTGATCTGGAGGGAACAGCGCACTAGATACCATCAATCCAACACTGTTGAAAGACACAGTTATAGAGGTGGTGGAATCCTGGTTTGGGCAGGGATCTCGCTCGTTGGCCACACTGACCTGCATGTGTTCCATGGAGGAACCGTAACTGGTCTTAGATATCGGGATGAGATCCTTGATCCATATGTCCACCCATATGCTGCTGCTATTGGTAACTACTTCATTCTTATGGATGATAATGCACGACCTCACCGAGCTGGGATTGTTGAGGAGTATCTGGAGGATCACGGTTTGGAACGAATGGAATGGCCAGCTAGATCTCCAGACCTGAATCCGATAAAACATCTTTGGGAGTATCTTGGCAGAGAGGTTGCTGCTTTAAATCCTCCTCCAAGATCGTTACATGAGCTGAAACAAGGCTTACTCTGTGTCTGGTCTTCGCTTCCTATTCCGGTGTCCGACAACTTAATAAACAGCATGGGAAATCGATGCCGCCAATGCATTCAAGTTAGGGGTGGACACATTCCTTATTAGAACCCATTTTTGTATTGTTTTTATGCCATTTTACCACATAACACTGTGATGTGCTGTTTTCTCCAAGAATGGACTTTTCCGCAGAGATTGCTTTTTTGTTATAAATCGTTTTTGCAATACACTTATACAAATTTCTATGACGCATTCAATAATAAACTATTTAATGCACATATCCTCCAAATTTTTGTTTCTACATTCATTCATTTGCAAATTAGACACAAAAACCCGGTTGTACCTTAACTTTTTGAGGCCAGTGTATATTAATATGCATTCCGTATTTATATTCAGTTAAAATAACTAAAAAAATTGGAATATAATAGATTAATTTTAAAATTTCCTACTCTATGTAAAGGAATACTAATAATAATTAAAATAATATGTTACTGATATTGTAATAGTAGTGTAATAGTTCAATGATTATGGACGTGGACTATGTAGCTGGGATGTTAAGCTAAAATTTTGTCTTCGTTTCCTAATTCTATTTTATTTTAATTTAATTTGCTTCGCACTGTGTTGCAGCACGAGGTCTATTGTCGGAGAACATCCTAATTTTAAACCCCCAGGAGTGACGAAGACGACACCTGAGATGACACCCCCTTTCTAACTTCCACGCCATTTCAACGGGATGACTTAACGTGCTTCAAACCCTCTACACGGCCAGTCCAAAGTGGCCCTTCGTTTCGATTCTACGAGCTCGACACTATGCACTTCGCTACCGTGGCCCCTGTAATTCTATTGAAAATGTGTCAAGTGGATAAATAGACCAGGAAGAAATGGATAGTATTTAGCGTTGTAAAGCACTTATTTGAAATACAAGTGACCTGGAAATGGAATTTGCTTTTTACAGATGGATCTTCTAACTCCAACCTTGATAAAGGTGGTGCTGGAATCTATTTCATTCACCTAAATAGTAAACTTGAATCCTATGGAATTTCCACGGGTAAAATTTCCTCAAACTGTGTCAACTTATGGTCATTAAAGGAGCTTTGGATAGCTACAACAGCAGTTCCAGTGGCATTCTACTGTTCTCTGACTCAAAATCTGAGCTTCAGGTGATCCTGAGGGGCGACTCTCAACTGAATCAGGAAATTATTTCGGTTATAAAAAGAGTAGTTGCAGCCCAAAATGCCACTGCAGCCACTTTGCAAAGAAACCGGCACACTTAGACATCTTAGGCAATGAGTAGGATGATACCCTTGTCAAGAAGGCCCAACATTCCCCTCAACTTTCCAATAGCCTTGCCCTTATTGATGCTGATACAATAGCCAGACACAAACTCACCTGCTATCCAGTTAAGAAGTACTTCATTCCAGATCTTAACTATAACCGCATCATTTAAACCACCATCACCAGACTACGTACAAGACACTTTAAATGGTTGGACAAATCTCTTGATGGCCAAAGAAGTTACAATACTTGTCCTCATTGTCCTGACGTTCAATTTTCTCCCAACTATATTTTAATTGTCCTTCTATATTTGCTCAACTCTACAACATAGATCTAAGTTCCACTGACCATCAACTGCTTTATTCGCCAAAGGTAGCAAGGGCCGATTTGGACGCCATTTGATTTCTCAGCACTGCTTGGACAAGACTATAACAAGTGACATGGAGTGCAGAAAAATATGAAACGAGTTTGTTAACAAAGCCTGTGTAGGTGGTAAGAAGGATAGGATGAAGGTGGTAATAAAGGTGTTTCAAACTAAATCAACTTGAACTTAAAATTCCGAGATATGAAATACCTACCTAGGAAAGCCCTCATCACTTGATCTTCGCATTTCTTTGGCAAATAACCTTCACGTTGGAGAAAGGTTAAAGTTAAACCCTTCGAAAGACTTTCCTGTAGTTTAATATATATGTCGTAAATTATATTCTCAATCCTCAATTATTCGTAGGGGGAAATTATTAGAGCTAAATTGCTTTAAAAATCAAAATTTGAAGAAAAAATTTAAACGAGAATAGTCCTTGTAGCTTTTGTTTTAGATTTAATAGGGTTAGTTACCTACACCTGAGTGGGGGATAGATAAATTGTGTGTGAAGGGCCATTATTCTATAACATTCATTTCGCATTCAACGCACGACGCTCACTGGCACCTCACTGGCTCACTTTGAATCTAAACGCAATTTGGTTTTCTAAACTAAAAGATATTACGATGAATTATTCGATCAAGCTCATAATTTTATATAACTTCAATACTGTTCTCTCGATTGCTATTCCTGATGATTGAAAAAGTTTCCTATACCCCATTTTTAATATTTTTAAAATTTTGCATGGATTAAAAAGCTAAATGGGATGAAGATCAGTAAAGCAGATTGTGGTTCTAATATTCGAATCCCTACTAGAATATTCCGGAATAATTTGGTTAGAGAATGTTAAAATCCGCCTCATAACCATATTGGTTTGGCTACGGTAGTCTAGTGGTAAAGGTATTGGATCGTGGCTGGCTTGTTATGAGTTGAAACCCAGTACCACTAAAGACCGGCCATGTAGGGACACAATGCACGTTAAATCTGTCGAGAGCTTAAGCGTCCTCCCGTTGGTGTGGTGTTGTAGCTAACCCTCCAAGCGGTTAACACGGAAAATTCCGTCATTGTAAAGATGCTTCGAAAATGCGCTGCACGGGTTTTTTTGCCTTCATGTAACATTTTCAAAAGCGGTGTTGAGCCGTACTTTTCTGAAATCCTTTCCCCCCTTTAAAAGGTTTAACATCTTGAAAGATAATTAGGGACGGTGGAAGCAACACAGCAGGGCACTGATAGGAAGTTTTATGGCTCGCAGGGAACCCCGTGTTTTGACCCTGGAGCAAACGTAAAAAATCGGGGGAAAATTTCTTTAGACCCCAGGAAGTGTTTTTATGTTAGCATGTATTTTAAAAGTTTTGAAAAGTCCCAACGCATAAGTAAAATATGTTACAATTCCCTTTTGGTTTCATATTAATTTGAAACTGTAACAAGTTGGGGCGTGTCAGGGCAATCTGCTATTTTATATAGTTAGACAAATTATCTTTTTTTAAGTATATTCTTTCGCTTCATTTTTCTTATCTTAATCAATGCTTTCAGTTTTTGAAATATGATTATTTCATTATAAGATGCCAAAAAAAAAATTAATAAAACACCAAACACTTTAAAATTTGAAACCTTTTCAACTTTCCAACCACTAAAAATGAATAAATTTAAACTTCATCAAATAATTTGAAACATTTTCCTACACTTTGATAAAAATAATAACGAAAAAGAGCCAATTAAGATCTATTAGTTTTTTTTGGATTTCAAAGCCCAAGTGATCAGGGAAGTTTACCTACAGTGCCTAGTTATATATTGTTAAAATACACCAAATTATATTTGAATTTTAAGTGGTTGAACTTCAGTTTACATCAAAAACAACATGAATGAAGATTTTCACACATTTTTTTTTACAACTTGAATGTTTGAATAAATGGTAATCAAAAATATACGGAAACATTTACAGTAGACATTTATGCATATAAATAAACATAAAAATCAATTTTAAATTCGAGCTATTCAAAAACATTCGAATTATTCTTCAAAAATATCTATTTATGCAAAATACCTCAACATTTATCTTTTTTCAAAGGCTAACTGAATAAGTTATTAAAATCTGCATATTTTTTGAAATCTCGACCGTATAAAGCTAGAAATTTTACGTTAGAAATTCCATTTGAAATTTCGAAAAAAAATGTATCGCGCAGTTAAAAATTATTTACCATAAGTTCTAGCAATTCTTTGAGTATAATATAAATTTCAAATTTTTTATTATATAGCTTCTTTAGTATTTTTTAATATATTTCGAAGATTTCATAAAATTCAGTTGAAAACTGCATGCTAAGAGCAAAAAATATACTAAAAAAATTGACGAATATACAATTAAGTTTTACAAAGAAGCAAAACTGAGAAGCTAAAGCGTAGGAATGAAAAATTTTGAGTATATCTGAAGTAGTTTTCGAAAATTTTAGTTTAAAGTTCAGAAAAATTGTGTGCGTTATGTTATACTTAATATTAATTAAATGGTTAAAATAATATATGTTAATAATAGTCATGTAATCGTTTGATGACACATTCTTATATTAATAAAAATTATAATGGTCATTTAAGCGAATGTCAAGAATTTTATGTAATTTTAAATTCAGACATTAAGATATTGATGTAGAAAATATAAAACGACCATCTAAAATACATGGAAAATGCAGTCTGCTATAAAATGATCTTGACAAACAAAATACGGCATTTTCACTTACTATGGCAGAGCCGGCTTAGTCAGGGGAGATCTGGAAAAACAGAGAGGGAACCGCGGTTTTGATGGATGCCGCTCTAGATTTTAAAGTTCTCAGGAAAAAAATATAAAGGGTGTTTTTTTAGAGGTATAGAACTTTAAATTGCAATAAAACAACGATGTATTATTCGATTGACATGAATTTTTATTTATTCGAAAGATAATCTTGTGTCATTACATTTTAAATATGATTTCTAGCATATGACTGCCACGGCTGGCTCGGATGTAGTCCAATCTGGACGTCCAATTTTCGATGATTTTTCTAACATTTGTGGCCGTATATCGGCAATAACACGGCGAATGTTGTCTTCCAAATGGTCAAGCGTTTGTGGCTTATCCGCATAGACCAATGACTTTACATGGCCCCACAAAAAATAGTCTAGTGGTGTTAAATCACAAGATCTTGGAGGCCAATTCACAGGTCCAAAACGTGAAATTCGGCGGTCACCAAACGTGTCTTTCAATAAATCGATTGTGGCACGAGCTGTGTGACATGTTGCGCCGTTTTGTTGGAACCACAATTCCTGGACATCATGATTGTTCAATTCAGGAATGAAAAAGTTAGTAATCAAGGCTCTATACCGATCACCATTGACTGTAACGTTGTGGCCTTCATCGTTTTTGAAGAAGGATTCCACCAGCCCATAAAGCGCACCAAACAGTCAGTTTTTCTGGATGTAACGGTGTTTCGACATACACTTGCGGATTAGCTTCACTCCAAATGCGGCAGTTTTGTTTGTTGACGTAGCCATTCAACAAGAAGTGCGCTTTATCGCTAAACAAAATTCGCTTATGAAAATCGGGAACAATGTCAATCTCGTTTTGTGCTCATTTGACGAATCTACTCCTTGCTTGATCATATTTAAAATATAATGCCACAAGATTATCTTTCGAATAAAAAAAAAATTCATGTCAATCGAATAATACATCGTTGTTTTATTGCAATTTAAAGTTCTATACCTCTAAAAAAACACCCTTTATATATAAATTACAAATGCAAAAAAATAAGTCTTGTAATTTTCCATACATTTTTATAACAACGCATTGTGGAATTTGCTTCCAATACATTGTTGTGTTTGACAGTATCTAAGGTAACCAACCCTACTTTAGATAGATTTGTACTACTTTTTCGTAACCGTATTCCTTTTAAAATTAATTCGTGCAGTTAAAATAAAACTTTTGCGCAGTTAAAAATTTATGTAAACTATAAAGGTTAATTTTAATTTATGCAACTTGTGAAATGTGTGTTCATAATTAACCATTTCCGTCTAAACAGTTTACATGAAAAAAAAGTTTGGACTCCCTCATTCATTAGGGAATTATATAAGATTCTAACATTAAGTTTTATTTTCACCCAATAGGGTCGAGCGGTAGTGTATCGTGCTTCCACACCATAGGTCTGGGGTTCTATAACGGGCTGGACAAGGTCGACTCTACCTTCATCTCCGCTACATTGGGTCGATAAATGAGTACCAAGCTTGCTTGGGGTCTTAAACACTAAAGGTCTCTCTTCAGACAGACCACCAAATCGGGACATCTGTTCATGCACCTCAGCGCCTAATGGTCACGTATATTGGAGTGGGCATAGTAGTTCCTGGCCCTCATGGATTGTTGTGCCACTGAGTTTCAGTTTTAAGTTTGAGGATTGTCTCACTTTGGGGATACCCCTTAGATAAACATGTATTTCCACTCATTTGCAATTAAACATTTCTCTTTCAATTAAGTTTATTTCAGAAGGAAGTTTGATTTTTCAAATGTATTTGCTTAATGACATGTATATTTGTATATTATATTAAAATTTTGATCAATCCAAAATTACATGTTTTTTGCTCCTCTAAAGGCTTTTAGGAATTTAGAACTGATCTTACAATCCATATACGTTTTATAGTAGTATATTTGAAAATGATAAAGACATTTTTACGACTGTGTGAGCTTTTATGCCTCGTTTGTAAATATGAAAAATTGCATTCAGCTACAGTTTTAAAAATGTACTGAAATAAGTGGAGGAATAGGATACTTACATATTATGAATATTTTTGACTGCAGTACGATATATTTATATTTCAGTTTCTTTACAATTTGAATAGAAGTTGTAAGCCACACATTTTGCGAATAGTTTGATATTGAGTATAAACCCATAGGGGCTATTTAATATTGTAAAGTGTTTTATTTTGATACCAGCACACATTAAAATAAGGCTCATTTGCAGTTATATGATCAGCTTTAGTGATATTTAAATTTTCAAAAATAATCTACACATACGAAAACATTCTTGCAAAACCAGACACCGCATCTTATACTATGTCTTCCATACAGCAAGAAATGTTTGTGTATACTCAAAAAATTTAATACAGGATACATTTCAAAATATTAAAATTTCTTTTAAAATTTGGTATGGATACATTGTGGAACTGTCGGTTAACTTCACTGAACAAAATTGTTTTAAGTGTACTGTTTTGAAAGACAAAATTAATTAGTGAGAACTTTTCTCACAATAGAATTTTTAATGACTGAATTGTGTCAAAATGTAGTTATCGATGTGTGGCATTTTTCCTTGTAATAAAAGAAACAGAAAGATAAAAAATTAAACTTGAATAGAAAATGGTTAGAAGTACTGTCATGTGCGCATTTGAAGAAGTATATCCCCCATTAAAATTAAAAATTATTGACTGAATGTGTGTTATGTCCATCACAAATGCCGATGTAGAAAAGAAATTTTTATTTAATACAAGAAGTTCGAAAAGGAGAACACTAGGAATGAAAATTTAGATTTTTTCCGAAAATATATTCAGTTAACATAAAAATATCATTTATATGATTTTAATTAAAATAAATTAAAAGTATTGAAATCCGTTTTTATGTTATTTTAAATTAAAAATATAATTGAATAGAGAAAGATCGGTTTTATTTCATAAATATAATCATCGTACGTATATCACCGTTTGCACCATTTATTGTCCTTTTGCTTAAAAAAAGAGATAGGGCCCCTTTGTGTGCTCTTTTTACCTCATTACTTTTTTAAAAACAGGAAAGTGAGCGCGTTTTCTTACTTTCATATCCAAAAATGAATACAGGATGCTTTTTTCTGGTTCAAATCGCAATACCAATATATATATATATATATATTTAATTTTTAAAAAGGACAGAAAAATAAATTTTGTTTGAAGAAAATATAATTATTTTTCAACTTCTAACACACTATTTCATTTTTTCCTTTTTTTTACCCTTCATTTTGTTTTAATTTTACTGTGACAGAACATATAGGGGAAACGACCGACATACAACATTGCCCAAGACAACTTAACAACTAGCTGTAAACGATTGTTCTTTTGGTTCTTACTTGACAAAGGGACTGAACTGAGTCATAAAATTGTCCCCGTTCAACCTCCCAAGTTTTAAAAGGGGGAAAGGAAAGAAGACTGTTGCATTTTTAAAGCGAACGGCAAAATAACAGTAAACGCTTTCGGAATAACTTTTCAGGAGGAAGCTAACCACCCAGTGGGTTAAGAGAGAGGGAGGAGTGCCAGCTGAGGTGCCGTCCTCGTCACTTAGCCCGCGATCACTAACACGGGATGTTCTGTACACCCCAGCAAAAAGAAATCCTCCCAGTATTCCAAAAGAATGCGTGGAACCACGATTTAAATTAATGTTAGTCTAATTTGCATGCAAAAAGTTTAATAAATTTATTTGTTTAATACAAAAAAGATCTTGTACTTTATAAATATGTATCATAATTGACTTTCATAAATAAATACATGTGTTAAAAGTTTAGGGTGTTCTCTACATCCTGCGATTAACGACGGTTGAAAAAACAGGTGCGAGTGACCGCGGGTTAAACATGGTTTAAAATTACGAGGTGCGTCGCCATAACACCTCGTGTAGCAAAACATTACGACATTAATATTCACTCACACACTCCCCAAATTCAATGATCAAAAATGGATGCAAGAAGATAGTACAATATCTATCATTTATATACACTCTGTCGCAAAAAATATATGCACCCAGAAGAAATTGAGCTACATTCACGAAATTTGGTATGCATGTAGTGTATATGAAAATAAACAAATGATTAAAAATTCAGAACAAAATATCATTTTATTAAGCGATTACAGCTTGCAAAAGGTTAAAAATCAGTAAGTAGTAAAGCCACCTCTGGCAGCTATACAAGCCGAAATTCGGCGTGGCATCGATTCAATTAGATCACTTATGACCCCCTGTGGAAGATCCTGCCATAGTCTTTGCATCTGCGCAGTTAATTCTCCTGTATTTCGGGACGGCTGCAGTTGCCTTCCCAGCGCGTTCCAGACATGCTCCATTGGTGAAAGATCTGGTGACCTGGCAGGCCATGGTAGGACGTCATATCCTTGAAGACCTTGTTGGGAGAGTCACGCAGTATGTGGACGAGCATTATCCTGTTGATAAATGGCACCTGGGCGACTTGATAGCATGGGTAGCACAATCGGCGTTAAAATATCGTCCACGTATCTGCGAGCTGTCAAAGTGCCTTGAAGGACCACTAAAGATGATCGTGTGTCCCAAGAAATTGCTCCCCACACTGTGACACCTTTGTGAAATTGCTGTATGCCGCTCGACAATAAATGCCGGATCGGACCGCTGGCCGGTGCGCCTCCAGACACGTGTGCGGTGGTCATCAGCACTGAGACTGAATCGGGATTCATCACTGAAGATGACACGTCTCCAGTCTGTCACACTCCAAGTTGCCCGAGGTCGGCAAAAATCCAGTCGACACTGCCTATGATGTGGGGTCAGTGGTAAGCGTCTTAGCGGACGTCGGCTCCTCAAGCCAACTTCGGTCAGTCCTCTTCTTATGGTTTCATTTGATGGCACTGGATGTCTGGAAGGAGGTAAGTGGCGTTGAATCGATGCTAGCGACGTTGTTGGTGCCGAAGTGGCCACTCTTCTGATTGCACGATCCTCGTGATCATTTGTGTTCCTGGGACGTCCTGACCCTCCGCGACGGTACACTCTACCTTCTGTGATCAACTGTTGCCAACACCGAGCAACTACCATATCGCCCGACCGAGGTGGCGGCCGATACGTCTATTCGACCAACCTGCTTCACTGAGGCCTATTATACGGCCCCTATCAAAGTCCGTCAGCTGCTCGTACTGCCGCCGGTTACGTCTTAGAGGCATCCTAAGTCTCAATATCGTCTATCAAAGTCATCAGATTCGTTTGGATAGCCGTATGGCGCTCGTACTCATGCTTTTAAACTCTCCCAGTTGCGCAACTAATATGCGCATAGCACACTTAGCCTTGTCTCATTGGCTTCAAAATTTTAATCATTTGCATATCTCTTACCAGACTACATTCTTGCCGAGTTTCGTGATTGTAGCTTGATTTCTTCTGGGTGCATATATTTTTTGCGACAGAGTGTATTTTAGAAATTGGGATTGAAATTCTCATGATTTCTTTAGCAAAATAGTTTCAAGAGCAGAAAATGTTTTTGATCTAATTAAATACACAATAAATCTTAATGATGTATTCAGCTGTATGAATTTGCAATATTATATTCTAATCGAAGCTATATACATATGTCTTCAATGCGTACTCTGCTTAGAATCGTAACTAAAACCTGCTAGAACAGGTTTCGGCTTTTATGGATTATTATTCGAGTGCAAAGCAAATTAGTAAACATTATTTGTATTAATTAGAAATTTAAATAAATTCAAAATTGAGTTGGTAGATACAAAAAAAAAAGTTAAGACAATATATATATATATATATATATATAAAATTATTGTCGCAATATTTATATACGAATTAAATTTTATTTTTGTCAAGCAATGAAAATAAATCACTTAAAAGTTTCTACAAATAAGTTTAAAAAACACAAAGATACGAACAAAATATCCAGCTTAAAGGAAAAATATTAAAAAACACCAGAAGTAATGCTCTGTATTCCAAAATATTTGAAAGAGTCAACTTATTAAAAGCATATGTTTTGAGTAAAAAAAAATTGTCGCTATTTGCTATATTTGTTTAAAAGTCCTTGAAGAAAGGAATGTCAATCTTTGTCTTTTTTAAAGCAGGAGAGTCGGAGTCTCTAGCCGCGTTTTCAGACGTCACGTATTTGATAGCCGGATTTGATTCGCAGCTACACTTTCCACAGTACAACTGACGCGCATTTGAAAGTTTGCTATACACACCAGGGCATATTTTCCCCTGAAATGGTTCCAAACATTTACATCACTTTGTCGTCCGTATGACATCGCGTCTTTTCAAATGTATTTTAAATTGTGAAGTACATTCAAGAACATTGAAAATTGCGACCCAAGAAGGAAGCTAAGCACAATCGCGAAACTTCGCAAATAAGTACAGCGTAATGTGATATGCAAATGATACAAGTTTTGTGCCAATACGCATGCTCATAAACGCTGAGGTGGCGCTACAATCAGGAAGAGGGTGCTATATAAGCCAGCGCAAATTCGAAGATTCATAAAAATGACGATTACCCGCCGATTGTAGGAAGAATTTGGTAAGCGAAACATGCCAGGTAAACGTGCTAGAAGATATTTCTCACAGTTAAGCGAGTTTGAGAGAGGCCTCATCATCAGGATGAAAACTGCAGGCTGGTCGACGCGCCATGTTGCTGCCAGGTGGATCGTTCGGAGTGTGCCGATAGTAATTGTTGGGAGCAGTGGACACGAGAAGGTACCCACGCGCGGAAAACCGTGTCTGGAGCGACCAGGAAGACCACAAGGAGAGAGGATCGAAGGATCGTGCGGCAAGACTTGTGGACCCCACAGTGACTCGTTCAACGATACGAGCAGACGTAAAGAGGAATTGTTCCACAAACAATTTCCAGACACCTTGCAGAAGCAAATCTTGAATACAAGCGCCCTTTCTGTGCACTCCCTTTAACACCGGAACATCGGCAACTGCGTCTACAGTGGTGCCAAGCCAGATCAATGTGGAATGTCACAGATTGGCAAAGGCTTGTGTTTAGTGATGAATCCTGGTTTGTTTTGGGGCAGATGATAACCGTGTACGGGTGTGGAGTCGCCCTGGTGAGCGGTACAATCCCCCCCCACTGTTCTACGTCACACTGCCCGCACAGCTGGTGTAATGGTCTGGGGGCCATAGCCTATAATAGCCTGTTCACTTTAATTATGATGCGTGGAATCTTAACGGGCCAACGTTATGTTGATGATGATCTTCGACCCCAAGTAGGACCGTTCCTAAATGGTCTCCCAAAGGCAATTTTCCAGCAAGATAATGCTTGTCCGCATACAGCAAGAGTTGTTCAAGACTTCCTACGTCATTTTCAGACTCTTCCATGGCCAGCCCGCTCCCCCGATTTGTCTCCTGTAGAGCACGTGTGGGATAAGCTAAAACGGCAGATGCCATCGTGTCACTCTGTACATGATTTAGAGTTGTCTGTTCAAGATTTGTGGGCCCATCTGCCTCAAGACAACATAAGGTCAACTCAATGCCGGACCGTGTGGCGGCATGTATTGCAGCTCGAGGTGGTCCAACGCGCTATTGAAGTTGCCCAGTATTTGTGTCGTTGCACACCCTGTATTGGTTTAATTGTCTTGTTTTTGAGATCAAGTGAATCTCTCATCTGTGTCATTATGTGTATTAAATTTCATTGCAATCCGATGCTTTCTTTGGTCGCTATTTTCAATGTTCCTTAGTGTATTTGCACAACCCTTCTGGCAGAACGGACATCTGTGCGGCCACTTGTTGGAGTGTTCATACGAATGGTACAACAGTTCAGAGGAGCATCGAAATGTCTGACCACATTATTCACAACGAAGATGTTTTAGCATCTTGTATCTATTAAAAAACCCTCCCTGACATTTCACACAGGTAAAGCAAATTTTTTTTAGAACAAACAGGAGTTAAATCTCTTCCTGTTTTTTTTATATTTTCTGGAACAAAGCCGACAAAAGTAACAGAACACTTTTTCACTTCTATGAGGAGGGGTTTCATTTTCACTCTCTTGAATCCAACGTCAAACGTCACTCCGCACTGTGTGCATGCGTAGCACGGTCCCAGAGCACCAACAAATATAAAATCTTTTTCGGTTTCCCCGGTATTATTTCTGCAATCAAGACAAGAGTAAGAGAACTCATTTTCAGAGAAAATTTCTTCAACGCGATGAGATGGCGCGTCGGCCGAATGAATTTTGAGCGTCTTGAATCCATTGATAAACGTTCCCCAGCACTCTGCACAAGTAAAGCAAGAACCTTGATAATAAACACGAGTGAACTCTTTTCCTGCTTCTTTTTTTGTATTTACTTAAACAAACCAGACAAACGTAAGAGAACTCTTCTTTAGAAAGGCTGACACTGCATTCGGCCATTTTGTGGTGACAACACTACATAAGTGATTGCTAAAATTCAATTTTCGAAGAACTAACTATCAACAAGCCCAAATAGAGGACTATAAACGATAGAAACATTTGAATATGGAATTACTAGTTTATTTGCTACATATAAAAATATTATTGTGTTACCGATTTCTGGTAATTAAATATATTCGATTTTTTTTTCTAAAGCTAGGGGACGTGGTATCCTAGTGGTTAAATAATTTATTGCCTCCATTGTCGCGATTAATTAGTAGAGAGGCTGATGCATGTGGCTCAAAGTCCTCATGTTAGCGTGGTGTGGTGGCAGCGATAGCTAAGAGGTCAAGGTAATGGACTCGTGGACACCGTGTCATGAATTCCAGCCAAGAACCACTGAAGACTAGTCATGTAGGAAAAAGATGCATGTTAAATCTGTCGAATTTCCACACCGTGTGGAAGCTTGTTGAGAAAGGTGTTAGTTCAGTGATCGGCCTTTGTCACTTGACCATGGTTCAAAATTACGTGGTCCTTCGCCAAAAGCCCTCCTGTAACTGAACAATGCGACGTTAATGTTCAATTATTCAATCAATCCTTCCTCACTAGCGTGATGTGAAAGTTAGGAAAATCGGGGGCCAGCTCATGTTGCTTGAATGTGGTTAAGAAATACTTCCTTTTATACTTACTAAACTTACTAGTTAAGCGTACAAATTCCTTTGCCAATAGCACTAGTATTGCATAAAGTGTGTGGTAATAATTGCATAAAGTGTAAAGTAAACACTCACTCAGTATACATTCTGGAGACGTGGTAACCGACGAATTATCATATCAACTGATGACTGACACTTATATGCGTGTTTGATCTCTGTTGTCACTGAAGAAATATCGAGATTACGGTCGATGCACACTAAAACCGTAATAACTGCAAAGACGTATCTTAAAATCATGAACTCAATTTCTGATGACTTTTAATGTTCAAAAGCTTTGATTTTTTGTAAGGATGTAAAGATAGTCAAGTTGACTTCATGAAGGAACGGCTAGGGGGGCTCTGACTTTCTTCAACTTAAGGGTATTGAAGAATATTTCAATAAATTGCGGCTATTTAGAATTCCATTTCTTCTAATTCTTCTGCGTGGGAAAGTTAGGTTAGATTAGATTCGGTTCAGGTGTGTGGTCTCAGTAGCCAAGTGGTTATGGTTGTGCTATCCTGGACGGCATATCATGAGTGCAATCCCTACTTCAGCGTTTCTTTAACTGAAGGGCACGCCGCCCTAGGGGTCGTGATGACTCAATGAGGGGGCGCAAGCATATTAAAAAGTCGAAAACAAAAGTTTATTTAAGAAAGTTATTAATTTATGGAAACTGAACAAAGTACATCCTGGCATAATAAAAAATAAAATACATATTTACACTGATATAATACACTTATAAATGTATCAGTAATGCATCATGTATTTTATAATTAATTTAACAAGACTAAGGTAAGAACAAGTTTAAAAATTTCCAGTGACCCCATGGGTTTGTCATACAAAAATTAACTACAAAAATTAACATTTATCATGATAATTTGTACGGTTTATAATTAATTACTTAACTGTCGGTTAAAAGTTACTCAAATCCGTCCCCAATGTGACTGTATTCCTCATAGACGCTCGTATGCGATATTTTTTTGGGAGGGTGGGGAAGAAAAGGAATAAATAAGTAAATCTTTCGCAAACATCTTCAATGTCCTTTTTTCTACATTCCAAAGTCTTTGGAACGATTTTATGGACATCAGTGCACAGAAAAAATCTTACTTCGGAAAAATGTATATATACGTCTCCAGGGCAATTATCTTTTTGATTGAGCGAGACGTTTATATACGTCGGTGGCACTTGAGGCTGGAGTCGTTGTAGCTTTAGAGTCAAAGTATAGTGTTACTGAATTCAATACATTTATTTGTATGGAAGGGGGGTGCGATGAAAATTATGATTGAATAATTGGTCGCAAATAGTGAAAGTTTGAGAAGCACTGTCCTACTTCCACTAAAGATCAGCCGCGTAGAAGAGCTGATAAACGTTCAATCTGCCATTGTTTAAATTTTTCCTCTTGGTGCTGTGGGGAGGTCCGGAAAGAAAGTCAGCTCACTTGACCGAGGTATAAAATTATAACATCCGTGGCTTAGATTAGTGCTTCTCAAACTTTCAGTATTGGCGCCCCAATATTCAATCATAATTTTCCTCGCGCCCACTCGATACAATACCAATGTATTGAATTCAATAAAACTATAATTTGATGCTACAACTACAATACGACTTTCACCACTTAAGTGCCATCGACGTATATAAACGTCTCGCTCAGCCAAACCGTTATTTTTCCAGACGTATATATACGTCTTAAGAAGTACGACCTTTTCTGTGCACTGCTATCCATAAAATTATTCCGAAGGCTTTGGAATGTAATAAAAGGACCTGGACAGAGTATTTTTGAAGGATTTAATTATTTCAGACGATTTGCTAACTTATTCCTCCCCTTCCCGTCCGCCAATGCATCGCATACGCACGCCTACGTGAAAAACGGTAGCATTGGGGAATGAATCACGTAACTTTTAATCGGCAGTTAATGGATTAATTAAAAACAGTGCAAATTATCAAGATAAGTGTTAATTTTTATAAATAATTTTACGTATGACAAGACTGGCGTGACTAGTAATTATTAAACTTGTTCTTAATTAAGTATTGTTAAATTAATCTTAAAACGCATTGTGCAGTGCTGATACATTTATAAGTGTTTTTTATATCAGTGTAAATATCTTTATTTTTTATTATATCAGAATGTATTTTGTTTGTTTACTTTCAGTAAATTAGTAATTTTTTTAAAATAATCTTATGTTTTAGACTTTTCAATATGTTCGTGCCCCCCCTCGTACATTTATCACGCCCCCTAAGGAGGGTGTGCCCCACAGTTTGAAAAACGCTGGCTTAGAGCCTTTTTGTTAGTTCGTAGTACAGCGCTATTTAACATTCATTAGCGTCAGCTTAGGTGATGTCACTTCAAGGCTGTTCATGTGTGAACAGCACTTTATTCTCCTCCATCCCTACATGCCGTTTCAGAATGCAATGTAAATAAAACAAAAATTATTAATTTCTCGACAAAGAAATAAATTTATCTGCTGATTTACGTGAAATGAATTTCATCCGCAAGCAAAATCTGGAGGAACTATTTCCTCAGCAAGTGCATCTGAACACAACCTGTAATATTTTTCCCATTCTAAAAGAGATTTCGAGTGACTGCGGAAGCTTAGGGAGGAGGCGAAGGTAATGGACTGTTGGCTGGCGTGTCATGAGTTCGAGCCAAGTTCCGCTTAAGGTATCCGACAATGTTTGGAACCGTGATTTTAAAAAAGCGTATAAATGAATAATATTCATAATATTTAGAATCACTTAGATTAGAATACATGTATAAAAGAATTTTAAGGACGCTTTGATAAAACAAAATATTTAGGCAAAAAAATTAACTTAGAATAATCTTTTTTCAATGCGTTCTCTTTTTATAAAAAATGCTTCTGTAATAATAATATTTTGCTTATATAAAGTAAAGTCTACTCCAGAGAGTCTGAACTAGGATTTTTGAAAAAAAAAACATTATATTTTCAGAGTTACCACCAATTGAAATAGTTATCGGCGTTTTTTTCTTAAAATGTCTCCCCTCTGTTGTAGTCTCCTTACTACTAAGTTATATATTTCAAAAGTTCTAGTTCAGCCTCTGTACAGAAGTCTGAGCTATATACAGCCAAAATATTATTATAACGGAAGCATTTTCATAAAAGGAGAATGTTTTGAATATGGGTCATTTCATGCTCATTTTTTGTGAAAATATTGTACTTAAATAATTTTTTAATGTAATAATATTCTTAAAACAATTTTCTATACATTTTCTAATATTTTAGTGACACTAAATATCATAAATATTATCCACTTATACGTCTTTGCAAAATCACGGTTCCGAACGTAATCGGATACCTTAAGACCTCACGACTCTTAAATTGCGAATTTTTCTAATGTTTTGAGAAAAATATATGTTACAGCCTCAATATTTCTGAGCATTTTGGTACCAAAGTTGTGTTGATACTGTGAAAACTTCTCAAGTTATTGAGAAATAGTTAGTGAAACTTAAACAAAAAATTCTGTCTTTCTTATCTTTAACTTCATTTTTCGGAAAACAAAAAAAAATTTAGCTTCCGCGCAGGATTTTTCAGAAACTATTTATGGTATCAATTTGAAATTTTGTACACGTGTTCAAAATAAGGCTCTTCATAACTTATACAACAATTTTTTTTTAAAAAAAAGCATTTAAAATTTTTTTTATTTGAATTTTAATTAATTTTTTTCTTAAAATTTTAAAATTTTCGTTATAATTGTATTTAAAAATATTTTTGTTCTTCTATCTTTCTTAAAAGTTAGTATAGTTTCAAAAGTGAACATTTTTATACCAAGTAAAATTAATTTTAATAAATTTTGATCAAATGTGTACTTCAGAATCCTGCGTGATGTAAAATACTGATTTTCATATTTTCGAAAAATTGTCCAATTTTAATTCATACATAAATTTTGAAATTTCATCTTATGTTCTGTTTGAGGAATAATGCATATATATATATATATGATTTACAAGTGGTAAAAATTTCAAATTATCGTTTCATTTTATTGCTAAGTTACATTGGTTTGAAGAAGGTTTTTTTTTTCGAGTGCACGGATATTTATTAAGAGTCCTGTGAGCCCTTAAGAGTCACTGCGCTGAGGGACCTTTGTGCCTTACATAAATCGAGTCTCAAACGTTTTCCCGATGATGCGGTGTGGAAGTTAGGAGAGTGGGAGTCAATTCAGGTGTCGTCCTCGACACTTGACCATGGTTCAAAATAACGAGGTACGTCGCAAAAAGCCCATGAATACATGTTTTGGTTTATATCAGTCGTTACACTTTTAAGCAAAAACAAAGTAATTTGTTTACAATTTTCACCATTAAAATGGGCGTGGCCCAAATTCCACGATTATTTAAAAATAAATTTTAAGGGCTTCTAAATACCCTAGAGGTTAAAGTAAGGTATTTTTAGAAAGGTTAAAATCTATACAATTTGAAGATGTAAAAATCTCAAATTGTCAAAAAAATAAGAATTTAGCTTTCCAACACCCCTTAATTTTTGAGCAACAAACTGCATAATTATGCGGAAAAAATCCTATTCAACAGAAAAAGTGTTTTTTTATTGCCTTAAATGACATTTTTTTAAAAGATTTACTTATATTTGCTTCCCCCCTTACTTATGACTGAGATTCCGTCAGTCATAAGAAGCGAATGAATATTTACGGCAATTGTCCAATGCTTTAAAATCCTGTCCTGTATAACCAGCATTGAACTCATTTTTACTAGGAAAGTTGAAGCCTTGACCAAATGAATTTCAACCCTTATGAAACGGATATATCACTATTTCACCAACTTAACAACTTCGCTTGTACGAAAGCAAAAAAAAAAAAAAAGAAAAGAAACCGAATGATTTATAGCGGAAGCAGAATATGGCAACACATCATTCGTTAGTATTCATTTGCGTTTATATGTGTGGATCTGCTATTCGTAATTGTTATAATAGTGGTTTTGTAAACTAAGCTTTATCCACCAGGTATTTAGCATTATTTACGTAATATGGCAGAAGCCAATGTCTCTATTGTTCAAGATGTCCTTTATGTTTGTATTAATTGCAGAAAGAAATATTTGCATACAGAAAGGCTATTTATTGCTGTCTCTTCTCAGGAATCGAGCTATTCGTGTATCAGGTGTGAGAAAGCATTTCAAAGTGGATTTGTGATGAAGATAAGGAACTCAAGCAGTGATCAACGTATTCAATGTGAAGACTGCGGCGTATTATTTAGAAGTCATGTTGATTTGCTTCATCATTCCTACGAGCATTCTCGCGTTTGGCCGCAAAGATGCTCGTATTGCCAGGTAGGTTTCGCTGTAGATAAACAATTGGCATACCATATTAAAGAAAAGGATGTTTATTGCTTTAAATGTCTGGAGGATTTTCGGGTGAAAATGTGCCCTGAATTGTATCATGAACATGGATATCGATTGATGTGTGAGAAGTGTTTCGATGGATCCATCCTGATAGAATCCACGACTTCAACTGTTACTGAAGAAGCTCCAGACAATACAAACAAATAGCGAAGAAGGTTTATACCTAATTAAAGTGACTCACTAAAATATTCTTTTAACTCTTTAATACTGATTTTTCGGGAGTAATTAGTTTACAAATAGAGAATACCGCACATTAGTTACATTCGAATAATTGTCATTTCTTTTTTTATAAACGTGCAGAGTGTATATATTACCTTTTAGACATCGAAGGTATTATGAAAGTGATTCAACTTGCGATCAACAATGTTTCAGATTCAAAACTGAGTTTAAGCATTTCAAACAGCAAATCGCTTGTTTTTATTGGAAAATATCTTGCAGCCATCACATAAGCAAATGAATTTTTTTCTACAATTATTCCTGAATCTTTAAATGATTTTACTCTTGTTTTATGCATATATTTTTCATTATTTAAGTTTTTAACTCGATAATGACTCTAAATTCATTTTTTATTGATGAATAATATAAATAAAGCAACTTTCGTTGAATCTGAATCTTTTTCCTTTTTCAATTTTATGCCACATGGTTTAAATATATATTTACCTTTCAGCACCGAAATTTATTCCTATTGATCCGAAAAATAAGTTAATTAAATTATGAAATTCTTTCCAGTGAATAATACATAAATCTTGGACAAATTTTCCGATTTTTATTCTGACAATATTATCTGTATACATTGACTTATTTAAATATATTATTCAGTGTAAATAGTTTCGCTGGATAATTTGGCTAATCTTTGTTATATTTTTTACCAGTGATTGGTGCAGGTATCATGAAGGCAAAAATATTTTTATCAATATATTCAGTTCAGTTCTGTGTATTTCATTGAGATATAAATTATGAGCGATAAAATACTTTTTAGATTTTTGATACTCTTTAGTGAATGAAATCCACACTCAACAGTTTTGAATCTCGGTTGGAATTGAAAGTTTGTGGATTATACTGGTAATTTGGAACTAATTTGATATTCGAGTACTACGCACCAAGCGCAGAATAGCGCCTTGAAAAAGTCGTGCCAAGCGCTGCTTGTTGTCGAGTGATATGGATTCCAAGATGTCAGCCTAGTTGTAACAAATCGTATGAAAAGTTGTAAGGATCCAATATCAAACAAAAATCAGCATCAATATAATATAACAATTATATTATATAACACAATAATAACCATATAATGTAATTTTTTGTATTCTACTGAAATAAGCATATAATACAATTACTATTTCTAATAATTATTGTACATAATATAGCTTGTGTATTGAATATCAAAATTGCTGAAAACTTGCAATGTTCCAAAAACTGCGAGTTCCTTCAATGAATTTCATCGAACACGAAGCGTTTACATGTGCATTATTTAAAAGTATAAGTGAAAAGACGCGATTTATAGTAATAACTAAAAGTATTGCCCTCACATTCATAAACAAATTATCCTAGTACTCACCGATGACATTAGAAATATTCATATTCGAAAGTAGCACAAAATACAACAAAAGATTTAAATAGTATGTTGGAGAACAAATTCAGTGAAAATGGCTAATTTTTTATAGAAATGGACTTAAAATCTTTTGAAATTAATAGGGTTACCATGGAGGGGGGAATAACCAGTATACATTATCCTCATGTCAAAAATATTATCACACGATGAAAATTTCAAGAAGCATTACAAAAATACCATATTGTAATGTTATGCTTTTTGGCGGACACAAACAACTTCGTGTGTAGCACTCGGATATCAAATCAGCACAGATTTATTTACTTATGAAGATTATATCTGCAAAAATTAAGTTGCACCAGAACGATATTATACAATCATGAATTTTACTTATTGTTGTTAAGAAGCTATAAGTTATAATTTTAAAGAATGTAGCATTAATATTTATCGCTTTTTTCACATTCGCATCTCTTTACTCTTTTTTAAAATTGATTTAATCCAATTACAGAAATAAAAATGTGTATTTAAATAAAAAATATAATTTTCTTTATCAGTGTAATACAGAGCGGCGTAACTTGTTTGGATAGCGGGACTCATTGTGGGTGAGTGAGTGAATATTAACGTTACTCTGTTCAGCTCCCCGAGGGCTTTTGACGACGGATCTCGTCATTTTGAACTATGGTCAAGTGGCGAGGATGAAACCTGAGCTGGCACCCATCTATCCTAACTACCACACCAACGGGAGGATGTTTGAACTCTCGATAGATTTAACATGTATCGCACCCTTACCCGAAGAGTCATCACTGAAACTAGGCTCGAACTCATGACACGCCGGCCACGAGTCCGTTACCTTGACCCCTAGGCTACCACAGCCACACCACATTGTGGGTGCGCGAGGGATATTGGATGGCCTCACATTTTGAAAACGATTTATTAGAAAAAATAATAATTATAGATTAAATAAAATAGTGGCAGTTTTATTCAGCCTATTGTGCTAGTACTATATTATCTATAGCTATAAGTACATTTAATTTTAGATTCAATTTAATGAGACAAATAAGCCCCCCCCCCTGTCATAATTTTCTACAATTTTTTTTCAATTCATAGTATTAGTTCACACTCATATATATATAAATCTTGTTTACACTTTAAATCGTTAATAAAATATTTTTTATTCAACTACTCAAGTTCAAATACCTTTTTTTAACCGTGTAGTGGATGACACTTGATGTTAATACACTTTTTCAAATATCAATTCATTAAGTTAAAAAATTAATAAATAGTAACAAATAAAAATAATAGTCCAACAGCATATATAAAAAGGAAAATCGCTCTCTGTGTCCCTATAGCGCAATGGATAGTGCGTTGGGCTTCTAATCCAAAGGTCGTGGGTTCGAATCTTACCTGGAAGGGCCTAATTTCTTAAAATTCTGATTTATAATTAAATAAATAGTAACTGAAAAAAGTAATAGTCCAGCACCATATACGGAAATGGAAAATCGCTTTTTATTTTGGCACTTAATATTGAGATTCTGTTATATGCACTGGCGCACACAGGAATTTTTCAAGGGGGGTGGGTCCAGGGTTGGAAGTCTACCATTCTCGTATTATGCTACAATACGCAGCTCAACATATTCTGACACAAAAAACAATAAAAAATTAATTATTGAAGAAATAATTAGCATTAATTAATAAAATTAATTATTAATAACAAACGCTTTATTAAATTTTACGTACTATATACATGGGATTAAAATCAATGAAAACAAATCAAGGGCTTTAGGGGATTCGACCCGGCGACAGGAGACAAGTGACCCGCTAGTTTCTCACCCCTGTGGTAAGGCATGATTTTCTGCCTGGTTAAAATGCTATGTTTTCTCTCTCTCTCTCTCGACAATCATTATTTTAAGATTTAAAGTAGAGCATTTGTTTTTGCTACAGGTTGGTGTGTTGTGGTGGTTAGGAGAGGGGAGTGCCAGCTCAGGTGTTGTCCATGTCACTTGACCATGGTTCAAAATTACATGGTCCGTTGCCACAAGCTCTCGTGTAGCTGAATAGTGTGACGTTAACATTCACTCACTCACTCGCTCGTCTTATAGGAGAGGGGATGCACCTTCTGGTGTCGTCCTCGTCACTTGACTATGGTTCAAAAATACAAGGTCCGTCGCCAATAGCTCTCGCAGCTTCAGATTGCGACGTTAATATAACTCACACACAATTAATCACTCAATAAAAAAAAACGTGGGTGAGATAGCCTAGTGATTATGGTCACGAACTCTTAGCTTGCATGCAGCGGGATCGAGTCCTTGTGCTACTGAAGATACGTGGTGTAGAGGAGGCTGATGGACGTTAAATCTGTTGAGTATCAAAGTATTCTCGTGGCGTGTTGTGTTAGTTTGGAGATTGGAATGCCAGCTCAAATTGCGTCCACGTCACTTGGCTATCGGTCAACCGTCGCCTGTATCCTTTAAGATGTGGCATAAATTAAAATCTTTTCAATTCTGCAAAATATATCCTTTAAAAGATAACTCTAAACACGCCAAATACAATCAGACCTGTTTTCCCACGATTTTACAGAGGCTGCGCTAACCCAGTGGTCAAGGTATCGGATCATGGTAGGCATGTCTTGAATTCGAGCCCAGTACCACTAAAGACCCGCTGTGTAGGGCAGCGATGCACGTTAAATCTCTCGAGAGCTGAAACCTCCTCCCGTTGGTGTTTTAGTTAGAAGTGGTGCTACCTCAGGTGTCGTTCACGTCACTTGACCATGGTTCAAAACTACGTGGTCCGTCGCCCAGAGACCTCGTATAGCTGAACAGTGTGACGTTAATATTCATTCACTCACCTCACGATCTTATAAGCGATTTTTAATATTAGTAAATTCCCCCTAGAAAGCAATACGAGGGTCATTGGTGACGGACCTATAAATTTTAAACCTCAGTCAAGTGAACAAAAAAACACAAACTGGCACTCCCTTTCCTAATTTCCACGCCACATCAAGGGCAGGATAGTGAGTCTCACATATTTAACGTGCATCAGCCCCGGTATGTCTCAGGTGTATCGAACTCTCCACACTCCAGTCATGACGTGGGGTCTAGTATAGACGACCCTAGTCTGTACTAGGGTTTCTTTCCTGGGAGACCGGGATCCCGGGTTCCCAGAAAATCATAATATTTCCATACTTATTGTATTCCCGGGAACTATACTTCGTTTCCAAGAATGCCCGGGGACGAAATGGGGCTGAAATAATCGGAGGTTATTTCAGTTTGTTAGTGAACTTGAATGTGGATTTTAATCTCTTGATCTGTGGATTTTAATCATGATATATGTACAGTCAAACCTCTTTATTACGAAGTCACTAAATCCCGAAAAAAAGTTCGTTATATGGAAAATTCGTTTTACAGAGGTTCATCTATCAATTTTCTTTATAAACCACATAAAATAGGAGTGGGTAGACTTTTACATGGCACGGTCTACTTTTAACTTTTTTCCAGGTGTCGCGGTCCACCCTGTGACGTAGTTGTCAAAAAAAAACCCACAACGCAATATTTGTATTACAACAATAATAATTACAGATTGTGCAGAATTACCTACATAATACAGCAGAAAAACAAAACTTACTCTTTTAAAGCTACGTTTTATTTAAAACGCAAAATACAAACATAATAATTATACCTATAAAATTAATATCAAATGATGCATTTTCAAACAATTCTCACAATACATCACAAATTAAGTAATTTTTCCTTAAAATTAGTTTATATAGCTATAGTCTCAATAGACGGCTCAGTCTTCGTATTATCTGCCCCAATCTTGAATACCTCGGTATATTATTTCTAACTGCTAATCTTACAATGGATTCTAAGTGGTCGTCTGTGAAACGGGAATATGTTGTCTTAATTATATTCTTCGTTGAAAATGTAGATTCTCACAGGTAGCTATAGCGAAAGAACGATGTTAAATGAATTGCAGCTTTTTCAAAAAATTGGGATACTTTACTTCTACCAATAGATTCCTAAAGTTATTCTTTACAAATTACTTCCTTTTGACAGAGAAAAGCTTCGTTTTCCTCGAGAGATAAAGAAAACATGTAACATACACTTGCTAGAAAAAGTCTGCGTTTATATACCCATAAGAAATCATATAGCAAAGGTAAAATTTAATAGAAATATAATTTTTTTCTAACAAAACTCCACGAATTTGTTTACTATTATTTAAATATTGAGCATGCAAGAATTCGTTAATTTTGAATTAAAACTACTTAGGATAACGGGAGTTTTGTAGCAAAATACACAAATAGTAGGCAAACAAGTCTACGTTCATTATTTGGATATTCTTGGTTCTTGGAATTTGTATCAACAGGCAACAGAGTTTTTATACTTAGAAGAAAAGAAAATTATGACGCAATAATTGTTACGTTTCTGTGAGATACGAAACAATTCAAGGACATGGAAAGTAAAAGTAAAGAAATTAGTATCAGTGAACGTAAAATCATCGTGAAAATGTGAAAAGATAGAAAAAGTCGTCGGGATATAGCCAAATCCGTTGGACGGCAGTATTCATCTATCCAGCATGTTATTTATAACTTTAAATCTACAAGAGTATACACAAACACATCCAAACCTCGTTAAAATCGTCAATCTAAACTCACAATGAGAGAAAAACGAAGTATGACATCAATGGTGAAAAAAAATCCGTGTTTGTCTGCAACTTCACGAGCAGTTTAATAAAAATATTTGGGCGGATACTACAAGAAAAATCTTGAAAAAGGCCGGATACCATAGTCGAGTGGTTCGCAGATAACTTTATACGTCAATGACCAACCGGCTTAAGCGGATAGCTTTTGAAAAAGATCATATACATAAGCCTCTTGAGTTCGAGAGGACTGTGATATTCTCTGAAGCGGGCAAATTTTGTATCTTCGGCATAAAAGATTGTAAATTTTTCTGGAGAAAACCTTGCACAGCGCTTCAAAAAGAGCATTTAGTATCAACGGTAAAGCTCGTTGGCGGTGGAGACATGGTGTGAGGGTGCATGGCGAGCAATGATGTTGGCAAGTTGGAGTATATATAATCAATTATGAACAAATATGATTACTTTGATGTCCTAAAAACAATTTAAAGGAAAGCGCCACCAAACTCGGCTTAGGATAATCGTTTCGTTTTGAAACACGACAACGATCCTAAGCACACCGCTGAGATTGTGAAACTTTGGCTCTTGTATAATGTCACAAATCAACTGCACATGGCCCCACAGTCATCTGATCTGAATCCTACAGAACACGGAAAGTTTCTGGACATCTTTATCCGCTTCCTAAAAATTTTTTTTCTTTGATGGTCAAGCACTTACGTTTTGACATTTTCGAGCTATAAGGAACGAAGTTACCAGCACCACTGATAAACAGTACAAGTGAATGGAGACTACTTCAAAGACACGGGGACACGAGACAACTCCATTGAAGGCGAAACGGGATATTGGAGAAGTTTCAAGTGAACTGGACGATGGGGTTAAAAGCTGCCCTTCTTGGATGAAACGCCCAAAAGGTACCTAAGGTAGGTACCTAATAAAACCAGTTCAAGGTTTTTGACCACCATCAAATGAGTTAAAACAAAGAATAACTTGATACCTCCAGAAATATTTAAAAGAGGCAGAAAAAAGTTGAATCACAAGAGGAAAAGTTCGTTATATAGAAAATGCACTTCGATATTGGGAGGTTATTTTGCGAAGAAAATCATGAAATGTTCTTTGGTTCCAGGAAAACGTTCGCTATATAGAAAAATTCGCAATATAGAGTTTCGTTAAATGGAGGTCCGAATGCATATAAATTTTAAATGACAACACGGTTGCAATTTGCGACCATTCGTTCCGAATTCTTTGGTAAAAGAAATGTCTCCAATCATTGAGGTAAGAGTGTAACACTTGAAAGAGAGGGTTGGGGAGAATTTTTGCAGCTTGTCGTAGAAAAGAGTAAACAAAAAGTATATAGTTTTTAAAGTAACATTCATATATTATTTCGTACGTAACCAGCACTATTCAGATAAAATTCTGATATCTTGACGTACGTTGATTACGTAAGCGCTAACACTTATAACTGGTAAGTATTTAATTTTTTTTTCAATTCCTACTATTAGCTCACACTTTCTATACATTTATTTATTTATTTATCTTGGTGGAATTTTCAATCGTTCATAAAATATATTTTAAAGCGCGCAATTGAGCTGAAATTTTATATACAAGATTATTTTGGATGACAATACAATATATTAATTATTATTCATAAAATTAATTGATTAAAACTCATTATTCAAAGAATTACAAATACAGCCACGTTGGTATAATTTTTGGTGACTTAGCGACCCTTTTGGCGACTTGTGTGTCAAAATTTGAAAATATTTTTTTTTCGCACGTTTTAAAGCATTCAATTAACTGAAAATTTTATAAACACGATTGTTTTGGAGGACAATACGACACTTTAATTATAATTAATAAAAATTAATTACCACTTAATGTTGTGCTTCTGTCTTATGTATATACATATTTATATTAATTGTAACTATTTAATAAAAAAAGTAGCTAAAATAAAATATTTCTTTGTTGACCTAAGTATAGGAATTGACTTAATTGTTTTTATATTACTTGTTTTTAAATTGTCTTCGGATACTTATCTTCATCATGAACTATTTAATTGAATCAGTGCTTTGAAAAAGGGACTGAGCTCCCAAACTGTTTGGGAGAGATAATTCTTACAAAATCACACAACTTTTCTCATTTGTTATTTTTTTAAATCTAACTTATGTGTGAGATTCTGACATTAATATTTAGTTATTTTTATGTATCAAAACTCTGGCAATTTCATAAACATGAAATCAGTTACACAAATAAAATTCTGATAGTTCAAGATTCCAGGGCCCCCAGACGTTACTTATATTGTAACAAATAAAATATATAGGATAAGGTAGTGCTAGTACATATACATATATACATATATATATATATATATATATATATATATATATATATATATATATATATATATATATATATATATATATATATATATATATATATAAACACTTTGAGTGCGTGGATACCTACTAGCTTGGCCCGACGTCCAATTTACTTTTAACAGGTGCTAAAAGATGGTAAAAACTGAACTAACTTTTCTCAAATTCTAAGGATAGAGTTTTACGAATTTTTTAAAACATATTGTTAAAAATTAATAATCAATTCTGCAAGACACGTTCCATCGGCGGTAACTTTTAGTAGACGCTTAAAAATTTCCAAAATAGAAATGTAACTTTTCTTATTTTCTAAAACTTGTTTTTTATATATGATACTCTGTGAACTGTTTCAATATTTGTAGAAAACTGCCAGACCAATCGGATTGGCCAAACATCCCCAAAACACACCCAAAATGTCGTAATGTGTATAAGCGCCAGCGTGATAGTTAAATAGTTTTATAGCAAAGCTTTATAAAATGTTCTTATTACTAGTCTAATGGAACACTTCGGTAATACTTAAGTAATATTTTCCCATTTAATTATAATACGATAATTGTAATAATACGAATCGTCGATAACTATTTACGATAATTGTTGTACATTGTTACATGTTTATTATAAATTTGAAGTACATTTGAACTCAACGATAATTATGAACAAACCGTTGTGAAGAATATGTTTTATTGGCAATATTCAGAAAATTTATGGTTTTAAACAGCAATCAAAATAAGATTCAACTAATACACAATCGATTTAATTAAATAAGACTCAAAACTGTATTTAAATGAAGTATTTGGAAAAAGATGTCGAACATGATCCACCATCTCAAAAGATATTGTAGCAATTGATAGACTTTTCCTTCTTTACACAAGGAAAATTGTCCCAAAACCCTTTCAAAAAATTTAACATATGGTCACACAATTAAAAGCAAAAATATTTGATATTATTTTCGATCAATAATTTTCTCCGTCTATAAAAGATTGCGAAATATCTCTTCGACATGAATCGACACAACTGGGGTTGAAGATCACTTTACCTGATCAAGTCTGACCGTCTGATTTCGCCAAAGAATTAAAAAATATATGGTTCAGACAAGCTCTCGTTGATTTTTTTTATCCTACACTAATTTACTGAAGAGATGGTACCATTTATGAATAACAAAACCATCGTTAATTTCAAGAAATGCCACTCTTTTTCCGTCATTAACAGTACAGTTGTATCTGATATTGATGAACATCAAATGGGCTCTGATCATGAGGAAGCTGAACTAAAACTGTTCATCATGAATGCAATATTGATGCGCAAGTTAATTTTGATGTTCTGATATCGATATTGAAGGAATCATGCTGGATAATATGCGTCATTTAAAAAAGGATGATTCTAATATCGATATTAAGTGGATTCGGAAATAAAGTAAGATATATTAATATCACTATCACTATCACAGGTCCTAACTGTTTATGAACAGTTAGGACCTTCTTCAAGCCGTTGTTAGCCAGAATTTTATGCAATCACTGGATGTAATTCCAATCCTGCCTTTTTTCAAAAAAGGCAACCGAAACCCATTCAATATAATGAAAAAAAAATGAAGATTACCGAAAAGAATTTATGAAATTTTGTGATCCATATTTATTCCATGACTTAGAACTAGAACAAAATGTATTTAACACAATGCAGAAATTTATTTGTGAAGCTTACAGCGTTCCCAGAATGATTGACGTAAATGCTGCCAGACTCCAACTATTCATCAACACTTATATGGTATCTTACGTCAATGAAGAGTTCAATCGAAAAAATGTTAAAAACTTTGATGCGAGCAACATGCAAGAGTAAGCTTTTGCCGCAGTTTTGACGTGCTAATTGCATCACTAGTCTCTGGAGTAATGCTCATATGAAGGGATTTAGCATTTTTAGTCCTGAAAATAATGGGTGGACATTCGAAGACAACCAATATAATTTCAATTGGTTTGATAAGGACCATGTTACCGGCCTCTGTTAGTAAATCACTTCAAGATGAATCAGGCTTTCTACTTTCTCTTTGAATTATTTTCATAAATTTTTGTAAAACTATTTCATTTTTAATTATATTATTTATTTTATTGAAGAAGATACTAAAATGCCGATGATGCTAATGAAGATTAAAAAAACTTTTCAAAAATTGCAGCTAACTTACTGAATAAGGATTAATATTTACATGAATTATTTTGAAATTTTCTAATTTAAATTTTATATTATTTTGCTGCTTTCCAGATGGCAATAAACTATTATTTTTTTTAATTAATTGCTGTTTAAAATCATACCTTTTCAGAATATTGCCAATAAAACACATTCTTCATAATTCACCAACGGTTTGTTCATGATTATCATTAAGAGGTAAAATGTACTTATGTTATGCAATAATTACCTTTATGATTAAGTAATATTAAAATATTAATATTCAGTAATAATTAAGTTAATATTAAAATATTACTTAAGTATTACTGAAGTCTTCCATTTGAATATTAATAAGAATATTTTATAAAGCTTTGTTATAAAACTATCTAACTATCACGCCTGCGCTCATACACATTGTAACCTTTTGGGTGTGTTTGGGGGATGTTTGGTCTATCCCATTTGTCTGGTTGCGTACAACAAATATTTAAATAGTTCACCGAGTATCATATATAAAAATCCATCTTTAGAAAATCAGAAAAGTTATATTTCTTTTTTGGAAGCTTTTAAACATTTGTTAAAAGTTATCACCGATGGAACGTGTCTGGCAGTATTGATTATTAATTTTTAACAATTAAGTTTTAAAACATACGTAAAAATTAACCTTTAGAAATTGAGAAAAGTTAGTTCTGTTGTTACCAACTTTTAGCACCTGTTACCTGTAAATTGGCCATCGGGTCAAGCTAGCAGGTATGCACGCGCTCAAAGTTTATACTAGCAGTACCTTATCCTACATATTTTATTTGTTAGAATATAAGTAACATCTGGGGAACCTGGGGTCTTGGTTGTATTGTTGTGGTTGTTGTCGTGTCCTTCCCGTACGGAAGGAATGAAAGTTGCCAGAGCCTGAGACAGGTTAGACTTCTTTACGATAGGTGGCAACATCACCTATCTCCACCTCCTCAATTTAGGCATGGAACTGGAGGGGAGGGAAATATTCTCCAATCCCCTGCACTCGTCGTTACCCGTGGTGTGATCTTGGTATATTAAATATAAGAATGAATTTCTTTGAAGTACGTGATGTAAGTAGTATAAGTAATAGTGAATAAATTTTCAAGTATTTATATATATATATATATATATATATATATATATATATATTAATATTTTTATCTTTAACAACATTAGAAAAATAAATGATTTAAGAATTATATATATATATATATATATATATATATATATATGTGTGTGTGTGTGTGTGTGTGTGTGTATGAAACTGGGTGGTGCGGCTTTGATTAAAACTCCTCATACAACAGCTGAAGCTGAGAGAGAATTTTCTACAGCAAGTTTATTCATAATAAAGCTGAGAAATAGGGTCAGTGATAATAAAAGCATATATAGATTGCTAATGTTTTCTCAAATCACTCTTTAAAAAGGAATAATTAACATATTTCATATATTTTTGTATTTTTAGCTGAAATATAAATCACTATAAACTTTGGAATTTAAGCATATCTTTAATTTATATAATTTTATTATTTATATCAATTAAAAGTAACTTTCTTTAAATTTTTCGAAACTTTGGTATTTTCCAAAGGAATCCCGGGAAATCAGAAACCCTAATATCATGACCATAACAACTAGGCTACCGTGGCCGCATTAGATTGTTACTGGATGAATATCTTCCTTATATAGAAATGCGTCGCTAGTATAGAGATCGCCAACATGTATGAAAATTGCTTTTAAGACATTGATTGTGGGGTTCAGTCCCTGTATAAGGGTTATTGAAGCTCACAGAAATAACGCAAGATAATAAACGAAGCAGAAATATATTATTTCCGGGCTATTATCGAAGAATCTGTTTCTTAAGAGTATTTTTAGGGCTAAGAAAGGGGAAATTTAGTAATTAACATTTCCACAGTACCTACGGATCCCAATTTCACACGTCAATTCTCCTTAAAGATTTTCCAGACTTTTAAGCTTTTAGAAAATCAATTTCGTTAAGCTTGAAAGTATTTTCAACGGGAGTTTTCTTTTCATGCTGTCCTTATCTGCTACACAAAAAAATATTTCTTTAAAAACGTATGAAAATATCTTTGTTACGCAAATTTGTCAACTTTCTCAATGATTTTTTTTGTGTATATTTTTTATGCGGTTTCTATCACTAACCTATAAAAACACAGGTTTGACTGCAAATTAAATTTAATTTTGGATGGATGATTCTTTGATAGTATTTTCATAAATTGTGGAGTACATTGTTATAATGTGTATGTGCCACGTTAAATTCATATACATAGATATTTTCTGAAATACTTTTTTTCACTTATTTGTAAAAAAATGGAAGACATAAAACTTTTCTCTGGACCTTTGTACGGTAATTCAATTTCTCTTCGATGACTATTTATATGCTGAGCAAGTAAATTCCTTTTTTTTTGGATGATAAAGTTACAAAAGCTCTTGTATGGGTAAAAATGACATTATCTAATATAATTATCTGAAAAAGAGCTCTAAAGCATTTTACATTTTTTCCCCCTCTCTCAAAGTCAGAGTTTGGATGCAAACAAAGAAACATCAAGTACTTCTTGCTTTTTTTAACTGTAGAAGATGGTTCTTTTGAAGTGTATTGAAACACTTCGTGTGTTGTTTTCCCTGTGATGGTGCTCTCCTTGTAGAAAATTGAGTTTTACCGGTAAAGTTCGTCTCACAGCACGAACTTGAAAAATAAGGGGAAAAAAGCAACCGTAGAAGAGGTGATGAGGTTAGCAGACTGGTGACTTTATCGCCTTTAGCGACAAATTTGATGAAAAAATGATAACGCCAAGAAACGATCTACCCTTCTGGAAATTTACATAAGGCTATGTATGTAAGGGACCTTTGAGACAACGATCCAGTCAGTCGAACTCAGAATTTGTTTGAGTGTTGCCTGCAATAAGGCAGTGAGATTTTATGTGCTTGAGTTCCTGCTGGTGGAACGGTGTTCTTAAGAGACTTTTCTGGAGTTCTGTAAACTTGTTAATAACGAATGCGTTTTCAACTACAGTAAGCAATGTGCTATAATATTGTCTCGTAGATCCGGGGGTTGAGGATTTTATGCAGATCCGTCACAAAGACACAAGACAGTTCTTTAAGAGCGGTGAGAATTTATTGTAGAAAATCCGATCCTTTAAAAACAGTTTTCAGCAGCAATATTCACAAAATAAATCTATGAAACGGTCTTCACACCTTCAACAGAACCCAGACACAATTATCGGTGTCTAAAATACACGTATATAAAAGATTATTCACAAGCAATCACTCGTTCAACAGCCGAAGTAATCACTAATCGCTTCGACAGTCAAAGTAATACTAACTGATCGCTAGTCAAAACCAGACTTTTTAACTTTCGGCGAGCATCTATCTATTTATATCCCTCGAGAAAGACGCACTTGCTTCATAGATCTTGAAATTAGTGAATTTCTCAACTAATTTCTAGAAGAGTCCAGAGGGTCACGAATTCACCAAAATGGTCACCAAGTCACCAACGGTCGCCAAAAATGATGCCAACCTAGCTCTATTGCCAAGATTTTGCCAAGTTCTCATTGAAACACCATTATAACGTAAGGGACGGTGTTGCTTGTGAATGTTACAGTTTTAACGTAAATTAAATCTGGATTAGAGTAAGGTAAAGGCATTACACATCCAAATACAAATTATTTACACCATTTGAAACAAAATTCGTAACAATATTTATTAGAGCATAAATGTCGATTTGTTTTCCTGTAGTCATTTTTACGTCCTAGTCTGTTAATAATTACAGTCGAACCTCCAGATTACGAACCTCTATTTTGCGAATTTTTCTATACAGCGAACCTTTTCCTGGAACCTTGAACATTTCACGATTTTCTTCGTAAAATAACCTCCCAATAGCGAAGTGTATTTTCTATATGACGAACTTATACTCTTGTGATTCAATTTTTTTCTCCCTATTTTTAAAATATTTGTGGACATTTCAACTTATTCTCCCTTTTAACACATTTTATGGTGGTCATAAATCTTGCATTTAGGTGCCTAATTGGCCGAAAGCAATAGAATTCTGGTGGTTTCATTCGTGTAACCCTTAACTTCCATTGTCCAGTCCACTAGAAACATCTTCTATACCCCCTTTCAACCTCAGTGGAGATGTCTTGTGTTCCCATGTCCAGGAAAAATCCAACATCAATTTCTAGTTAGAAAATAATGTATGTTTAAAATTACTTGTCTCCTTTAAATTAGAAAACATCTTTAAAATTCAAAAATTTTCAATACAAATTTATGTTGAAATGTTGAAAATATGCAGTGCTTTCTCGATATTTTTTTTTCTTGTTTTCCTAGCATATTTTCTTTTTTGATGAGTAAGATATATATAAAATAAATAGACATTATACTTTCAATCAATACTACAGATATTACTGTAAATAATTACTTTCTTTGAATATATAGTGCTTATGAATTTCAAATTATGTGGTTTATAAAGTATATTGAAAGATGAACCTCTATGTAACGAATTTTCTATAAAACGAACCTTTTTTCGGGAGTTTGCGGCTTCGTTATAAAGAGGTCCGACTGTATATTATCGTTCATTTAGTTAGAGTCATCATCTGCATTTCTCCCCCCCCTTTCACGCAAAGTTCTTAACAACAAATAATCTGTCTCGATTATTTCGTATTAAAATCAAATATTTATACGTAACAATACTTCTAAAATTGATAAAAACGTTTTTGCACTGAAAATATTTGAAAGGTAAAGTCTGCCTGTAATATTTTCTTAAGGAATATTCTTAGGAGTTAAGTAGAATTTTCTTTTGTCTAGTTCAGCGTAAACATGGAGAAAATTCTGTCAAAAATTGTCTTTTGACATTTGAACATTGTCAAATACAATTTGGTCTCGTCTCTATTGTCGCGAATAAAGTAAAAAAGACTGAGAGCAAATATTATTTGTTCCGAGATATTGATGGAATACTACATACCAATTTTTCTTTTTTTTATTCCCAGATATTGGAGCTTTGAAATATCAGTAATCATTTTCTTTTCGAAATAAATAGAAAAAAAACTGTATTTTATTGATCTGTAATGTAAAACTTTTTTTTTTATATTTCTGTTCAAACATTCATAATAATGATAAATAACAAATTATACCATCAGAGTATATATATCTGTTTGGTACTTAGGTACTATCGAAACCATGCTAACTTTCGAGATAACTCACCAAATTGGCAACCCTGATTTCACACGCGTCGTAAGCACTGAATTAGCAATTGTGTGGTTTGTTTCATGTTTTACTGCTTGTCGTCATTATAAGCATATTTGTCCATTAACAAGGCAAGCTCGGAAACTAAAATGCGAATCTGACATTTTTAACGAACTATAATTACCCTCTTTTTAATAAACTTAAATTTCTGGGTAAATAGATACTATCCTTTCTTCACTGTTAAAAAGACTGTCTCGTTTTACCTGTTTGAGTTTTGTTGACTCACTTAATAAAGACTTACTCTAGGCTTTAAGAAATATGTTCTACATGATAAATTTTTTGTAATGTTAGGTTTTAAGAAATATGTTCTATATGATTAATTTTTTTGAAATGTTAGTAACTATTATAATAACTAGCGAATTTTGCTTCATTTCCCAATTCCCTGGTATGGAAGTTTAGAGAATGGGGTGCCAGCTCAGGTGTCGTCCTCGTTATTTACAAAGATTCAGAATTACAAAGTTCACTGACAACAACCTTCGAGTTGCTATGAGATGTGTCGATCATAAACAATGAAACCTAATGTTTTCGTTAACGAATTATTAATTTGTGAAATTTCGTGTTCTCTGTTTTCCGCGGACAATTATTTTCGTTGTTATTTACTACACAATAAGTTATCATACGTAATAAAAATAGGAACATGATGCTCATGAAACATTCATCCTATAATACAAACTTAATCATTATATATATAGTACTGTAGTTTCTGAAGGTCTTCAATACATGCATATACTTATACTTTACAAAACAATAACAAATGCACTAAATTCCTGATGGTGACATGATAACGGCAATCACGTGTTTCCCATTGATTAAAAATTGACATACTAGTTGTTCAACTTGTAAAGTTTAGATAACATTTAAAATTTAATGATTGGATAAAGAGTTCATGTGTGTTAAAATTCTTCAAACAGTTTTAAAAATTAAAAAAAAAATACTTACATTAACGAATACTTTTAAATGAAGTGCATTTTGTTTAAATCTGTGCATTATTATATCGTTGACAAATGCGTAATTTCTAAAAGAAAGTTCCTGCAAAAAGCAAATTTTGGCAACAGTGAAGCACATGAACTAATGGGCTCAATTCATGGTCACATGATAAAAAAAAACATGGGTTTTCCATTGAATTTAAAACAAACATTAAACCAATAGTACTTGTTGTTCTATTTTTGTAAAACTCAGATAAAATTTTAAATTTCATATTTGGATAAAGATGTTTAAATGTTAGGAAAAAATTTTTTCAAGAAGATTATTTAAAATTTTAAAAAAAATCGTATTTTATGCTTGTACTTTTAAATAAAATGCATTCTGTATACTATGTACTTTTTTAAGAGAAAGTTTCTGCAAAGAGCAAAACTTGGCAACTCCGAAGCGCGTGAACTGATTAGCTGGAAACTCAAGATGCTTTTATCGTGTGACTATGACGTCACATGAGTTTTTGAATTGATTGGCTAGAATCACGGGGCTATCACTATCATGTGACTATGACGTCCCATGAATTGAGCCAATTGGCTGGAAACGCGTGATTATATTTATGATATAATTATGACGTCACAATTATTTATGAACTGATTGGCCGAAAACACGTGGCTCAGTTATCATGTGACTATGACGTCACATGAATTTAGTCAATGTTAACATATAACTCACGAGTTCCTCTGTTATTTATTAATTGCCAACATCAAGGATAGGCAGACTTTTCCAGGTTACGTGCTACTTCTAATCTTTTCAAGGTGTTGTGGTCCCCCCAGGGCGTGATGTGGTGAGATAATAATATAAATACGAAAAAAAGCAGTATACGGTAATAAATACGGAATATGTACGGTATAAATACGGAAAAATACGGTGATAAATACGGAATATATTTTTCTCGCATAACTAAAAAAGGAAAATTACTCACTTTTAAAACAGAGTTTAAAGCAAAACGCAACATAAGAATAAGATAATAATAACATAATAATAATAGTCCCAAATATAATAATATTAAATGATGCATTTATCATCAAACAATTCAAAAATCAATAAGAAATAAAACATTTTCATCCAAAGTTAATATTTATAGTCAGTAGAAGACTTTTAATCTGTATAATGCCAGCCAATCTTGAATATTTCCTTGTATAATTACTACCTGTTTATCTTCAGGAGGTCATCCCAAAATGTCTTGGTGGTCCATGGTCGATCGCTATCGACTTAATGCTCAGCCCTGGTCTATATAGACGTTGGGTAGATCATAAATTTGAATTGTATTTAGAGCATTTATTATTTATATTCTAAGATAGCTCGTTAAAGTTATTGAATGCTTACGAAAAATTATTTAATTATAATTGTAGGATTTATTCCAAATAGTCGAGAGAGAGAATTGTCCATTTAATTCTTTTTTATCTTGTTTAATACAAAATTCTTTTATTAGCATCTTTATATACAATATTTTTTACATTAATGCATTCTTTTACAATAACTTCGTTGAAATTCCATTAAAAAGAAGCAGGGATAAGAAAAAAGCCCCAAAAAAATGTGGTTGTAAGAAAAATTTTGCTTATGAGATTGCCATAAAAACTGCTTAATATGTAAATTCACTGATTCAGGAAATATTTTGTGATTATATTTTTAAAAGTAACAAGAAAAGGTCTTTCTTTTTTATTATCTTCTTTTTTGGGATTGGAGTTTTTGTTTTTATTTGTATTTAATTCAAAAATATTGAGCGACAGAACGAATTTTTTTTAGTTTTGAATCTTAATAAGAAGAAATACATTCTTTAAAAATGATAAGTTAGCGCTTTTCCTTTTTTTCTCAGATATTTTTCTATTTTTTTAATGGCAGAAAAAGCAGAACTTAATTTCATCACAAACTACTTATTAAAAAAATAAATATAATCTCTCTCTATATTAAAAAATCCTTTTTCACGATACTGTAACAAATTTATTTATACATAATCATAGTTTGGACAAATATACATTTATGATGATGGTGAGGTTTTTCATGAACGTGCAAAAATGGTTAAACGCGACGATGTATTGCAAATTTTACAGCCAATTATGAATAAAAATCTATATGCAGTAAAATATAGAACTTTGTATAAAATTCAAAATAAAGAGTAGAGAGAGTACCAATAAAGAGTCAATATCATTCAAGAGTATATGTTTTATACAAGCTCTAAAGATCATCCTGGAGTTTATAGTTAACCGTGACCACTCAAAATGACGACGTGAAAAAGTTTTTAATAATTCTTTCCTAAAAAGACTATCAGGTGAACAATTGTAACATGCATTTTGTAAAATATTTTTTGCTCAGCAACAGGCGTATTCAAATCATCTCTAAACCATAATCTATCAGAAAACGAAAACCCGTGACCAAAACGATTATTAACGAATCGCTTTTGAAAATTTTTGTGGGCATTTGTATGAGAATCATAGTATTTGTAACGTAAGATAGAATTTATGGTTACATGCATCAGTTCCAACACGCACTAGAATTGTTGAGGGTTCTGTAGTTAATGGCACAGGGTGGTTCACAAGATCCGTATTAATCTGTGCTGTCATTAAAAGAATTTCAATATCATTCTCGTCCCTTAAACTCGGCAAAAAGAGAGTATTTTGCAATGTTTTTTTCCGTGCTCGATATTCTCTCATGTAATCTGTTGGAGATTTGGCAGTACCACTTGATGAATTTGCGTAATTTTTGTGAGATTTTTTTTGTCACTTTTTCGACTGGACTTTCTGCAAGGTTTTTTTTCCCACCAAACTCCTTTCCTCTTTGTGGATTTGATTTAAGCATTCTGACTGGCATTAATAAGAATTCAACGCAAATGAAAATTAAAAAAAAAACAAATTAGCTGCTGAACACATCACCATATAGCCAACAATCTAAGGAAATATTTCAAAAAGGCACGCTTTTGCTGCGAGAACTAGTTTGTCTACACTGTAATACACACCCTGCAACTCACAACCGTTGATAGATGTTCCTGGGTCTGGGGTAAGAGAACCCAGAAGCGGAAGTTGGGTAAGTTGACCTATCGGAGAGGAGGGCAATCGTCCAAGTTTTTCACGAATATGACGCAAGTCACGTGGTGTCCCCACTCCCCCTTTTCCTCCCGCTCGCTATCTCCTCACCATGGTGACGATTCGGGGGTATGAGGGAAAGGCAACTTTCGTTCGCTTTTTTACCCTAACGCAAAACTGGGCAAATTTCTCTCTCATTCACTTTCCAGCTCAATGAAGTTTCACCTCAAAAATGCGTTTTTAAACCGTTATACCTGAAGAAGCAAGCGTGTTTCCCCTGTTGTATGAATATCTGCTCAGAATGAGGTTTACGGAAATTCGACTGAGTGGGTAACAAAGGAGTAAAAGATAATTAACTTCTGTTTGAGATAATTGCAATTTTTAATCAAAGATCGATATATATATATATATATATATATATATATATATATATATATATTATTTTTAATGTAATTTAAAGCTTGATTTTTGTGCATAAATATCAAAAAGATACCCAATCAAACAGAGTCATGAAATACCCAGCTAAGCGCGGGTGGATAATAGCTAGTATATATATATATTCAGATTGTTCTTTCCATAAGAAATAAATGCAATTTCAAACGCCAGGTCTTATTTTCTTATGGAGAATCCAGGAAAACTTTCTGAAAGAGATTTCAGAGATAGATATGAGAAAAATCTATCCTCAAAACATGAGGTGCCTTTCTTTTCAAGGTAAAAATAAAATCCAATAAACCAAAGAGAGAAAAAAAGAGGTTGGCCGAAAATACTCCGCGGCTCCACATACACTTCCTTACAAATCATGGCCTAGAAATCTTATTCGTATTCTAATGTACAAAATTCACTCTCTGGTTGCGCAGTAGTTTAAATGAAATGTTCTAAAATATTTCAGTTCAGGGATTGTTTGAAGAACACTTGTGACGGAGTTTATTTCATTCTTAGAAGAGAATCGATTTTTTTCTGAACAATATTATACACATAAATGTGTTACTGAGACAGCATTGATATAAATACGGTTTTATTATTGTATGCTCAGAAATCTATAGCAACATTCAGAGAGATTCCGGTTTCATAAGGATTTGCTTTGCGCGTGTAAAGTAACAAACTAATTTCTGGTGAAAACCCTGAATTGGCATTTCGTTTTTTTAAGTTATTTCATTAATTAGAAAATTAACGTTGATTACGGTACACTCACTCTTACAGGGTTGTCCCGAATTAAAGGTACAGAGCTTAAGGATAGATACAGGACATTGTGTAAAAATCATTTATTGCATAGGAATGAGTGGGCGCAAGTGACGGATTGAGGCGCAAACAGGGGAAATAAAAGAGAAATGGAGTTAAAGGTTGGGGGGGGTTGTGATTCCGATAGGAGGCAGTAGATGCCTAGCCGCCGATCACCAAGATGCATCTCAATAGCGGAAAGCGCCATTCGCAGTTGTTCTGATGTCTACGAGAGATAGGAGACTTTTTCAGATTCATTATATATATACTCATAAATAATAACCCATAATGCTGAAAAAGAATAAGATAATAATGAATAAGATTTAAGATCACACTTCAAAAATTCGTAATAGTACCACAGACTGAAAAGTGGTATGTACCATTTTTTGTCATTAAAATAAATAAGATGCTCCTTTACTTTTTGGGATTCTTTATTTACTGTTATAATTTATAAGTTACAAATTACTTTTTGTCATGTTTACACTCTCTAATAAAATTCGCAAATAAAACAAAGAAACACCTGTGTGTTTTTTTTTCTCTAAAATTTCTACTACCGGTATCAAAACTGTTGTCCCGGTATTAAGATCTAAAAAAAAAACCTGAATACTGGTATTGAACATTTGGTCCGGTATTGTAATCCCTAGGCATATGCAACTGCCAATAGTTAATGAATCAGTCAAATTTTGCGATGTAAACAAGGAGATATCATTTTGCTTTGTTGTTTATTTCACAGCGCTTAGTTAATTCGTAAAATTATTAGAATAATGAATAGTATAATATTATTTTAAAATAATTTTTGTATCGCGTTTAATACATTTTATGAATATTTTTTCCAGGCTTTTTTTACTCAAAAGTACTTTTCAATAAGTATAAATATATTAAAAAAATTAGAAATTTCGTATAGTTCTTGAAATTTTATTTATGAATTGCTTTTAACAAACGTTTTATTTTTATTATTTAATCATATCATACAATGAAAAAATACAATACAATGAAAGAAATGAGCAATTTTTAATCTTTATTTCAGTATGAGAGAACTCCACATTAGTCTTGAAGAATAGTATTTTATGCATACAAAAAAAATTGCTGTTATTTTTACACAGAAATGTAAAGAAGTACAGTACAGGAAATAAGTTCTTGTTTTGTTCATGGTTTCTTCTAGAGTCTATTATTAACTTTAGTTACAAGATTTTCTTTTTATTGTGATTCAAATTCATTTCACTATGCTCAAAGTAGAGTATTTGTCAATAGAAATTATTTACGAGAGGATTTTAGTCTCAAAATTAAGAGAAATCTTTTCAGAGCCATATCCTTTTTTGATGTTTGTAAACAGTTTTCCATTGTTATAAATCAACTGTTTTGAATATTAATGTCTCCTTTTTTAAAAAAAAAACGTACTGGAAAATTAGGATAGTTATCATTGCTATTTTTCCTGCCTGTGCTATGTTGTTTTTTGTTTCTGTTCTCCAGAATTTTTCAAAGCATTTTTCCCCTAAGCATGAAAAACTGGGATGAATTTTTGAATTAAACAGTTAATGACTTGTTGCCACATTATTCTGTCTCTTTACACTGAAGTAATCAAAACACCCCTTGCTAATAAGTATTTTTTTAATGCGTGTCTCTCTATTTTCAATATTTGAAGTAAAATTAAAGATCGGTAAAAAATATGAATGAAATTTTTGCTCCGTCATGTCAAAGTATTGCATATAGTCACGTTTAAACACCCATAACATGTGAACCTTTTCCGTTTCCTTAAGAAAGCTCTTGCAAGTGTATTTAAGAAGCTTAGAAGGATATTACGTTTATATTTACATTAAAAAATCTGTTCATACAAAGCTTTCGATCACACCGTGTTGTTACATATATAATATCAGTAACTTGTTTTGCAGATATCTCTCTTTCTTTCTCATTCAGACTTAACAACGTTTTGATTAAAAATTGTTTTTTTACTCCCTAAATGAAGTTTTTATATTACTCTTTTTGTCAATATTTGTTATAAGGGTATATTATAAATAGTGTGTGTGGTGGTGGTTGTAGGTGTTTAGGTATATTGCCATATCTAAAAATATTTGAGGGATTTAATTACTCTCTCTAGAGATCTCCTTATATTGTATTCTGATTCTTATTGCGAAAACCTTCTTTATATTTATCCATTTCAAAAACATTTTCTTCTTATAACCTTTTATAGCAGATTATAAATATAAAGGTTACTTCATTTCTCAGTTCGACCTTTCCCAATAAAAACGTTCAACTTTTAAAAAAAAGTTTTACTGGAAAGATCAATTAATTCGTAAAAGACTGTAGGTGATAAGGTCTTATGATCCTTTCCAACAGCATTTAATAAATCTAAGATTCATAGTTGAAAGAACAGATCTTATGAGAAAGTAGATTGGATCCAAACATCCGTTGAAATGCAATGCTATAATTACACTTTACTTAGTACAGAAAGTAACTTATGTGACCAAACTTGTTGTCCAAACAGCCACTGAAGTGCAGCGCTGTGCACTTGATGGTGTCCAGGCAGCGGCTGATATGACAAAACTTGTGGTCGAAACAGCTGCTGACCTAATTAGATGATGTTCGAATAGATGCTGATATGACTACTGTAGGGCTCCAAGCAGTTCATGATGGTCAAAATTCAAAGTTGTCCAAGCAGCATCTTCAGAACACGCATTAAAAGATCTCCTCTTGACAACTAAAAAAAAACATTTTATTAAATAAATTTTTTTTAAAATTCATAAATATGCAAAAGTAATAAACTAAATCAATGCATAGGCATATACTAAATTAAAGTTTTAAAGCATTTAAAAATAACTCTCGAAATTTAACTTAGCCAGGAAAATGTAAAAGGAACTCGATGAACTTAAAAATTTTAATGTCTAACTTTGAAATTTTTGAGAAAAAAAAATCATTGCTTTTACTTATGCTAGAAATGCTTTTTCTTGATTATCTCGTTTTCTGTTTTTATAGATTTTGTCCTGTTTCAATAAAATCCTCATCCATTTCGTAGCATTATTGTTTTTATGTTTTAAAATTTTGACGTGTACTTCTAAAATACTTTTACTATTGCATTGTGTAAATTTTGATAAAAAAATAGATGTCCACGTATATTTATTATATTCCGATATTAATAAAGTCAGAATTATGTATTCCTTTCGTCAGCTAACAGTAAAAATTTTGAAATAATTTTAGATAGGCGGTCTTTATTTACGGGCTTGATGGTGCAATTCTGCGTGGCCAAAGTCATGAGGAGAGGGGAGAGGGAGTCTATCCAAAATAGGCCAGGGGGTGCCCGTGGGTTTCCAAGGTACGCCCTCACTTCATCACCCTATTGTGCAATGCAGCGTAATGAGCCCTTATAAGCCGTCAGAAAATAAACCAAACTGTGGAAAAGTAAAGTTACTAAAAAGCAAAAAGAGAAACACAAAAGGATCAAAGAATATCCAGCAAACAAACGGTAAAGCATGTTGTGTAGCGAGTAGGTTCGTAAACGTGGGCCAGTAGCGGTAAGCGCCTCTGCCTTCCATAGTTGCGCGTCATCTGACTTAGCTTCGCTCGACCGTGCCGTGTGAAAGAGCGAAAGGTAAACGCCGATATTTTACCTTACCAGGCTTCAGTGGTAATCAGGTTTTGTATGTGTTTGTAAGCTTCGCTTAAATAAATGAAAACCAGCCTTGATGGTCTTTCTTTAGGTTCGAACTTCGAATCACCAAAGCGCTGAAAGTGCTGGTTCTTTAAAGCTCGTAATAAAGAAAACCACAGTTGTAAATTTTTGAAATTAGCAGTGTTGAAAGTCGCAGCACAAATATTTTTTCAGCCTTCAGCAAACGCCGAGCGTAATAGACCTTTAAAGTCGGTGTAAGCACATAAAATAATATATAAAAGAGAAATGAGCTTCCTCGCAAAGCCGATGGGTTAAAAATAACTTAGAAATCCAAACTGACCTGTAATGGAAAATGATCTTAAATGAATATTAAAAAACATCTCTCAGAATTTACACTCTTGTTAAAACTTTCTGTTGAAATATATTTCGAAAACCTTTTACTATTTCATCAAAACTTAAGAATAGTATTAATCGCCGAAATTAGAATAATATACTCGACCTTAGTAGGGCCCATGCAAATGTTGAGATATGTAGTTTACAATCGCTCCAACTTCCTGCCCCGAAAGGAAAATCTTACGGAAGGTCCTGAATGAAAAACGATCAATACAGCTTCCAGTGTGGTTCAGTAAAGTCTGTCTTATGTCTCCTGGTAGATCCACGCCCAACTCTAAACTTCAGAGCGAGAGCAATCGTCGCTCCCAAAATGAAATTGCCAAATGTTTCGCTTTTTTGATGGTCATCAGTTTTGTAATCTTCAGCCTCTCAAGAGATCTGGCCTGGCTACATAAACGGCAAAAAAGTTACTTGGGAATTAGTTGGAATTTTGGTAAACGAGTTTCCATAAAGAAATTAGTAGCAACAGCTTTGGTTCTGTCTCCAGCCTTTCTAGAGTATTTTAAAAAGATGGAAAATAATACTTCCTTTCCCTCTCTGCCCTGCTCTTTCACAGGGAGTCACCAGTGTTCGCAAAATGTCGTAGTCAGCGAACAGTGTCGCAACCACTTATGCCGTAAACGTCCCAAAGCCAAAGTAGAGAGAGAAGCCAGGTGGCTGCTCTCTATAATGTCAGCTAGTCAAATTAGCAAAACCGTCGTCAATAGAATATGGAGCATGGAACAATAGCGCCCAGCCCGCCTGCAGAATGAGCACCTAATATGTTCTTCAGACATACACAGACGTCACCCAAATAGAAAATGGCGGGATAGTCCTTCAAAACCAAAGTGGCAAACATCATGTATGCCCGCTCTAACGTACTCCTCATATGCTCATGGCAAAAAGACAAAAATATTTCAGCCTCACCCATCCTTGGCATCTGGGGAGAATATGCCGGTTGGGTCAACGGCCCGTCTCTCCTTCCACAACCAAATGAAAACTTATGAGAGACTTCAGTTCCTGATTTCGCTATTGAATGTACCCCCTTCATGCCGTTAAAGATAGCCTTCAGCTTATAAATACCCGCAGCCCGCCGAGAGATCGAACCAGTTCAGCGCAACAGAATCGGTCGTCAGCCAACCATTGGCGGTCGAATTGGCTGTGGTGGTGCCAACTAAAATGTGCATTTAAATGAATTTAAAGTGGAGTAATTGCCATAGTCATTACCCTAAACGGGTGTTGTAAGGTTGAGTTGATTAAATCAGCAACAAACAAACCAGAAAACTCAGTCAAGAGAATATCCTCCAGATTAGGCCAAAACTTTTTCTGCCAAAGTCAGTTATACATGTCAGCTATTTCACGCAGACATACATGTGTTAGTTATTTTACGCGGGCCACAACATGTGGATAAATGAGCGATGGGAAGTGAGAAATGCTTTTTAACATTGGAAATTTAAAATGTGGAAAATTGATCAAAATATTATAACTTCTATTCTAACTTTTTTTAGTTAACATTTTTTATATTTGTCTCTAACGCTAAATTAGAAGCATTTAAGAAACACTCCACCACCATTTCTGTGCCAGTAAACCGTTTTATATGATTATCAATAATGTAAAAAACTTCATAGGATGTCTTTATTACCTCTGTGATATTACCACAGACAAAACACTTTGTTGCTGTTGCAAAGATTATTGAAGAAAGCCTCTTTATATCGCATCTTGAAATAGATCTTCGAGGAAAAGTGTCATTGAATTATGCTTGTTTATTGGTATTTTTTAAATGCAGCACTTTCGTGACTAATCAAACATTTACTGATCCATGTTTATTGCTCACAACAAAATAGTCATTCTCCCAATCCTCTTGAAATGATATATTTTCTTAGAATATTTTTCGCTTTCAAGATCAATGGGTATGACCGGGCAATTTAAAAAGTCTCGGTGAGCCGCAGATTCAGTATCGCTGTTCCAGACCATTCATGTCCCATTTAGTTGTAGTGTAAATTAATATCGAACCAATAATGTATAACATACTGCAGACAACGAACTTTTTATTTTTGAAATACAGCTTCATACCGATAGAGATTTTTAGCTTTAAATACACGTATTGTGTGACGTAAATATTTTGAAACTTATTGAAAAAATAACAATTAATTGAAAAAAAAATAAAGTACGTATATGCAAAATCTCGATTTTTTAGCTGGTTATCAGTTTCTATCTTTGATATAATTCATGAAGAAATTAAATTTTAATTGGTTGTGTAACGTTTGAAAAAATAACGGTGATATTCTTGGCTAATTAAAATTTGGAATTTATTTACGTCACAACTATTGAAACTTATTTACAAAATGATACATATTAAAGTTATTAAAATTAATTATAGATTGTTAGAGTCCACTATTTTGTGAGAGGAGGATTCGTTGGTCACCGCTCGCGTGTTCGCAGCATCTCTCCCTCATCTTCCGGTCGGGTCGCTAGATTCTGGGGTCAAACAGGTTGCGCTGCATCTGAAGCTGCACGTGTGGGCGTCGAATCTACAAAGAAACCGACACCAGATGTTGTTGTTTTCGAGACGTGACGTTACAGTTGCAATTTCTAGACAGTCAATGTAGTACACCGTTAGTATTTTTATGTAAACTCTAGTGTATTTAATCTACAACTCTTATTGATTTTCTCATGATTTTCATTAGTTGTGGTGTCAATGGAGTATTTTATTTGAGTACGACTAGCATCTAATACGAAAGATGAGCCTCATTTAAAAGGGAAATGTACTCACAATTTCACTTTCAGTTAGGCTTTCAACTTGAAGCGCAATTTTCCACAGAGTATTTCCAAATGGAAAAATCAGCAAATAACGAAGAACGCTTTTAAAACAACAAATTCAGCAAAAAAATCTCACCAAGTCGCATAAAGGTTTATACACAAGTGACGGAAATTCGTTTAATTCTTTCTTGTTACC